>JASPKZ010007647.1:0-299864 GCA_030220185.1 Diploptera punctata
AGAGAGAGAGGGAGAGGGAGAGAAAGGGGAGAGAGAGAGAGAGGGAAAGAGGGGAGAGAGAGACGAGCAGAGAGGAGAGAGAGAGAGAGAGGGAGAGCGAGAGGGAGAGAGTGGGAGCGAGGAGGGAGAGGGAGGGAGAGAGAGAGAGAGGGAGAGTGAGAGGGGGAGGAGAGAGGAGAGGGAGGAGAGAGAGAGGGAGGAGAGAGAGAGAGGCGAGGGAGAGGGGCGAGAGGTGAGAGGGGAGAGGGAGGAGAGGGAGAGAGAGATGATGAGAGGGAGAGGGAGAGGGAGAGAGAAGGGAGAGAGAGAGCGAGAGAGAGCGAGAGAGCGAGAGAGCGAGAGAGAGAGAGGGAGAGAGGGAGAGAGAGAGAGAAATACACACATACACATACACACACCACCATACACATATACACGCGGGCGCTCATATCCCCCCCCGTCGCTGCAGATATCAAATGCAGTGTCAGGCTATTCAACATAGAAAGTATAAGTGTATTATTTTTGTTCCACTTACAATACTTAATTGAAGGTCGTGAATTTAATTAGGGAAAGAATGTGGCACGAATTGGCAATGCAAGAGGAGCACGGAAGATTCTTGTAGGAAAACCAGGGGGAAAACGTCCAGTTGGTAGACCAAAAAATGAGTGAGAGAATAATATTAACCATGTTTCGAGAAAAGTAGATTATACAGGTAATGACTAGAAGAAGTTAGCTCAGTATAGGGATGCATGGAGAGCTTATGAACGCGCGGCCATTAACCTACGGGTTCAATAGTGCCAATCAGCTAGTTTAGTTAGTTAGTTATGGTACAGACTTCAAAAGTGATGGAAAAATACTGATTAAAATACAGCTGTTGTATAAGTCAGTTAACCACTGTACATGGTTGCAAGGAAATAAATTAGATTGGTTGAAACTGGGGTTTGAATACGGAACCTTCATAATATTATCTCAAACAATAATGATTAAGGTAATTTGCTAACACTTTGAACAATTTCGGAAGTTGTTTCTTGTATAGATGTTGTAAGCTACATAAAATAATATATTTGCATTTTCGGTTAACTTATGCTGCACCTTGTATTATGAATAATTTATTTTTTCCTGCATGTTCTATGAGCGATAACATTTGGGTACACTACGAGCTATAGCAGATAAAACCAGACTATACACAATGCGAGGCGAATATATTCAATGTAATAACTAACTCACTGGCACTATAGAACCCGGAGGTTCATGGCCGCGCAGACAAAAGCTCTCCATACATCCCTATCCTGATCTAATGTTTTCCAATCATCCCCTGTATAAACTACTTCCCTCAAATCATATTTAATGTTATTCTCCCACCTTATTCTTGATCAACCAACTGGGCGTTTTCCCTCTGGTTTTCCTATAAGAAGCTTCCATGCATGTACGAGTATTTCATTCCTCATACGTGCCACATGCCCTGCCCATCCCAGCCTACGATACTTAATTGATCTTATTATATCTGGCTTCTTATAATGACCATGTTGTTCACTGTTATGTAGTCTTCTGCAATCACCTGTCTGTTCATCTCTTTTTGGTCCAAAATTTTTCCTAAGAACTTTATTCTGAAATACTCGTAATCTCCTTTCCTCCATTAAAAAAAGAGTCCATGTTTCGCATCCATATAACATAACTGGTAGAATAATTTTTTTTTCCCAAATGGCCCAGGTTGTCTTTCGACATTCCTGGTATTCTCTCCTGGCATGGCGTACTTGTAACCCACTCCTGAGTTTGGGGCGCCTGGAAGGCGGAGTTACGTTGCCCCGATGATATATTGGGTGATGATGATGATAGTGGTGCGCCAGGAGAGTCCCTAATCCTAAGCTTAATCTAAGATGAATATGAATGATGATGATTGCGATGGCCATATGATTTCGGGGACCGTTTGGGCCTTAAAGTTTCCCTGACATTTGTCTTGCAGGTGAGGAAAAACCCCGATAAAAACCTCACCCAGAAAAACTGTCCCGACCAGGATCAAAGGGCCCGCTGCGTGACAAGGCAGCACGCTACCTCGAGAACACAGCGGTGGACACTGGTAGAATAATAGTTTTATATATTTTCAGTTTAACGTTTTTTGAAAGGAATTGGGACGTCAAGAGTTTCTGTAACGCATAATAGCACGCATTTCCAGAATTTAGCAAATGTTTAATTTCTTTGTGTTTCTCATCCCTGTTTGTGATTATTGTTCCTAGGTATTTGAATTCTGCCACCTCCTCAAAATTTCCCTCAATTGTCATTAGCTGTCCGTTTCCATTATATAATGCATTTCTATGTGTGACCATATATTTAGTTTTATTGATATTTACTTGCAGTTATTCAATGTAATACCCTCCATGGTATCTTTACCTTGTCGTGGTGGAGTGGCTTGCGTGCTTATATGATCCTGAGAGCTATGCCGGCAGTAGCATTGCTGCCGATAGGGTTACCCATGCCGGACTGGTCGAAGATGATAAGCCAGACGAAAAAAGTACCTTGGTCGAAAGAGTGACGATCTTTCACCGTAAAAATAGAACCGTCAAGAAATGCGGACATGGGTTCAACTGGGGTTAAATTTTCCGGAGGTCAAATAGTCCCCCATTCGGTTCTCCGGGCGGGGACTACTTCAGGGAACCCATGCCAAAGGCTCAAACACAGGATAGGGATGTATGGAGAGCTTATGTCCGTGCGGCCATGAACCTACCGGTTCGATAGTACCAGTGAGTAAGAGTATTCAATGTAATAAGCGTCAATCAATTATAAAAACTAGAAAGAGAGAGTGCAACGCTGATTTAAATAGAGTCAATAATAGAGAACTAATTAAAACAGTTCGAGATTCATTCGAAAGAGGTAAAAAATATGTCAGCAGACTGAAAAAACGATGGAAAGAAGTACTGACGTCATCTTCTAAATGAATCGTCTAATGTATTATGATAAACAGGAAATGAATAAAGTTAAAGTAATGATAATAAGAATAATAATTTATGTGGCTGATGCTTACGATTCAGGGGTATCAATTTATGTTTAGTGCATTTGTAACTTTAACCTCATATGTAACCTTTACACATTGAATCGTCTAAATCAAAATATGTATTTTTTCATTACTGGAGTTCGATGTTCCTATACCATAAAAACAACTATCTTACTGGCAATATCGAACCCGTAGGTTCATGACCGCGCGGACATAAGCTCTCCATACACCCCTATCCTGAGCCAATGTTTTCCAATCAACCCCTGTATAATCCACTTCCCCTAATTTACGGATAATGTTAAACTCCTATCTCATTCTTGGCCTATCAACTGGGGGCGTTTTTCCTTCTGGTTTTCCCACAAGAAGTTTCTATGCTTGCTTACTTGCTTACTCACTGGCAATATTGAACCCGTAGGTTCATGGCCGCACGAACATAATCTCTCCATACATTCCTATCCAGAGCTAATGCTTTCCAATCATTACCTGTATAATCTACTTCCCTCAAATCATACTTAATGGTATTCTCCCACCTCATTCTTGGTCTACCAATTAGGCGTTTACCCTCTGGTATTCCTACAAGAAGCTTCCATGTACCGTCTTTCATTCCCCATACGTGCCGCATGCCCTGCTCATGACAATCTACGAGACTTAACTGTTCTTATTATATCTGCCTTCCTATAAAGACCATGTAGTTCATTGTTATGTAGTCTTCTCCATTCACCTGTCTGTTCATCTCTCTTTGGTCCAAAATTTTTCCTAAGTACTTTATTCTCAAATACCCGTAATCCTTTCCTCCCTTAAAGTAAGAGTCCATGTTTCGCATTCATATAATATAACTGGTAGAATAATAGTTTTATATATATTCAGTTTAACGTTTTTTGAAAGGAGTTGGACATCAAAAGTCTGGGTAATGCATAATAGCATAGATTTAACTACTATTATATCTGGTTTACTATAAAGATCATGTAGCTCACTGTAGGATACTGAAGTCGTGTCCATTCGTCTGTTCGTGTCTTTTTGGACCATTTTTGTTTCTCTAAGAACATTATTCTCAAATACTCCGAATATTTTCTCCTCCCTTAAAGTAAGAGTCCATGTTTTGCATCCATATAACTGGGGGATAAAATATATATATATATATATATATATATATATATGTATGTGTTTCCTTTTTTTAAGGTTTTATGAGAGAAGTTGCGATTATGAAATTAGTACAGTCTTCCTCAACTTGTCATTGTTTTTAGAGATTTTAAGCCTTTCGGAATTAAACATTTAATAAGTGAATGTATTATTTGAATGCAGATTAGGTGGTATTTTAACGGAATATTTACCAATCGCTTGGTTTCTCCGCTCCGCTGCGTTGCCCAGTAAAGTTGTCACATAACGCCAGTACTCATTTATTTCTTTTCGCTCGGATTTTGAGGTTTTTTTCGTTTTCAAAACGCGGGTAAAGCAATGAATTGGAAAGAAGAAAGCTTATGCCATGACTGCAGTAATTGAGAAACTACGTTTTGAAACATTTGAGTCAAAATTTTATCACAAAATTAGGCATATCACGGAAATAGGCACCTTTATCCTACATTTATTTTTCTGCGAAATATTACTTCTTTTCGGAAATACTTTACAACATGTGACAAGAACATTTTTTCTAATTTCCAACGATACACCATGCGCATACGGCAACAGACGCGAAGCGGTTTACATTATGGAAATCACGGGATGCAGCCAACATACGTATATACGATATTTGAACTCGCGTTCTAACCTGTGAAATAATGTACGGTGATTTTATTTAGTGTAAGTTAATTAGTGCAAACTTTATGTTGGCTGCACTGGAACACAGAATATTCGTTAAAATAAATTTGGCTGCCACGTCCTCATGAAGTTCAGTATCGTAAAAAAAATTGAAAATAATCGTTAGAAAACATGTAAGAAAACATTGTAAATGGTGGGGAGTAATTTGCAAAAAGAAACCCTAAAGAATAAAATTTGACAATTGTTTAAGGGTATGCATGCGCAATATAGTTCCCATTGCGAACACTCAGCCTCTGCATATCAACTTGCTCGAGGTGGACCTGCTAATACGAGTAACCCAAATCAAAGTTGTGGTATAGAATACCTTCGCTGATTTGGGTCGGAGACTGATGGGAAGAGGGGGTCCTTTCTCTTGGATGATAAGAGACCCACGCTCGGGGAAACAAAAGTAAAGTCCACAACGACAACTAATTTTTAATAGGTTGGCGGAAGTGGCAACCCTCTAGATGGGGTTAGTACATCCAGGAGCTGGACCTAAAGCTTTGAGGTGGCAGCCCCACCAATGGTCTACTCTGCATAGCATTGGTACCGCGATCAGAGGAAAACACATTACTTCTATTCTTCACAATAGAAACTCAGCGGACTTAATCAAAGATGGCCTTAGATCTGTAAGTGAAGACGGAACAGACAACTAAAACAACCTAAACCAGGAAGTGCAGAAGAAGAAGAAGAAGTAGAAGAAGAAGAAGAAGTTTTCTTCTTCTTCTTCTTCTTCTTCTTCTTCTTCTTCGGCTTTCCCCCACTTATAGGTTTGCCGTCTTCAGTTTCCATTTATCTCTATCATTCCAATCTCCCTCTTCCAAATTCCTATCATCCATTATAGTTCTGACGTAGGTTTTCCATTTCCATCTTGGTCTGCCACATTTATTTCTTCCAGGGGGTGACCACTGGTATATATTTGGCCATCTTTCATTTTCCGTTCTTTGTACATGGCCATACAATTTAAACGTTTGATTTTCAATTCTCTTAACAACAGACGTGGTGACATTAATTTCTCTCCAAAGGAATTCATTTCTTATTTTATCCTGTCTTGTTTTTTGGAGGCTTCTCCTAAAATAATCAAATTCAACTGTTCTAATTTTATTCTTTTGTAATTCCGTCAAGGATCAAGTTTCACTTCCATATGACAAAATATTCTGCATTATGATCTTATAAATTTCCATTTTAGTTTCCTTTGTAATATTTTTGTTCCAAATTATTCCATGTAATGCCTTAGTTGCATTTTTTGCCATTGCAATTTTAGTCTGTACATCTCTCTCACAGGTACCTGAACTAAGAAGAAGTTTAACCTTTTCACTGCTACGAACGGGTATATCCGTTGGCAAAGAAAATGCTTGCTGTGCTATGGGTGTGTATATCCATTCTCAACTCCAAACGCCTGCTAGTTATATAATACATATTGCAATGCTTTCAAACTAAGCAGGCATATACTGCCATCTCCTAGGAACCTAAATAAACTTTTTTCCATATTTCTCCCTGCGTTGAGCAAGGAGGGTTTTAAAGCCTGGAAATATCTCAGCAATGAAAAGGTTAAGAAATAAAATGTAATGCCACATGTTGTAAATTTAGCCCATTATTCATCAGAAAATGTTCCCAGCAGTATTTACTTAATGAAAGCGTCAAATATGTTGAGGACTCTTGCGAGGACAATAATAAAATGGTTGGATGGTCAAGGATACTCAGAAACGAGGGTGAAATAACAATGAGAGTAAAAAAAACGGATGTCTTTGTATTTACATATTTGCTTAAATTAAAGAACGATATGGTCAGTGTTTTTCGTTCGCTTGTTAAGTTTTTGTTAGCAATTTACAGCGAGATCAGTGAACTAATCAAATTAGAACAGTTCTACATCTTTCAATGGACAAAGTTCACGCTTGAGTAAGTCCAATTGCCGGCCACCTGGAGCGTTAGTATCGCTTTCTCATCACAGTAATCAAAGTTTATTGTTTATTCAGTGGTACATGTGACCTGAATGTAAGATTTACTTACGTAGACCACAAGGAAGATAAATCTCAATCCTTCCGGAACACTGCGCGGTCTTTATATAAAACAATAAAGACTAAAAAAATGCGCCACCATCTAATAACATTATTTTCTATTGAACATTTTAATATTAGAGTCTATAATAAAACCGAAAGCAATATAAATAATGATTTCCTACCAAAGAGTTTACACATACGATACAATTTTGCGATTCGTATTCGTGGAAGTCCTGGGTTCAAGTTCCAGGTCCAATTTAACGGATTCAAATGTTTCTGTGGTTCACGTAAGATATGGAAAATTATGTAAAAATTGTTAGGAATCATTTCACTATAACTAACTAACTCACTGGCACTATCGAACCCATAGGCGGACATAAGCTCTCCATACATCCCTATCCTGAGCTAATGTTTTCCAATCATACCCTGTATAATATACTTTCCTCAAATCATAGTAAATGTTATTCTCCCACCTCATTCTTGGTCTAGCAACTGGGCGTTTTCCCTCTGGTTTTCCTATAAGAAGCTTCCATGAACGTCTTTCATTCCCCATTCGTGCCACATGTCCTGCCCATCGCAATCTACGAGACTTAACTTTTATTATTGTATCTGGTTACCTAAAAAGACCATGCAGTTCACTGTTATATAGTCTTCTCCATTCACCTGTCTGTTCATCTCTATTTGGTCCAAAAATTTTCCTAAGAACTTTATTCTCAAATACTCGTAATCTCCTTGTATCCTTAAAGTAAGAGTCCATGTTTCGCATCCATATAATATAACTGGTACTAGAATAATAGTCTTGTATATTACCGGTTTAACGTTTTTTGAAAGGAGTTGGGACGCCAAGAGTCTCTGTAATGTATAATAGCACGCATTTCCAAAATTCAGCCATTTCATTATAATCATATTATATTTTCTATGAACGTTTAAACGAAACAATAATTCGACTTAAAAATACACAGCCTGTTCAATAATATGATTATCTAATAACAATAACAAAAATAAACTACTTGACCGATTTAAATGGGTTTTTTTTCCATTATTTTGAGAATATTTTCTGGGATCCAACCATAGTAATTCTGCCCAAAGGCAGGTCGTTCACTGCAATCATAGCATTTTCATGCTATGCTTGCAGCTTCACTAGGGAATTGTAGGTGTGGTAGCTTTGCGTTGCTTTCCACACCGGTGAAAGATGATGATGATAATGATAACGATGATGATGATGGCCATATGATTTCGGGGACCGTTTGGGCCTTAAAGTTTACCTGACATTCGTCTTACAGGAGAGGAAAAACCCGATAAAAAATTCACCCAGAAAAACTGCCCCGACCGGGGCTACCTCGAGACCACAGCGGTGGACATTTTCTGGGATAATTAACATAAATAAAATATTACCGCACCTACTACATGGCCGGAGCTAAAACAAATTGCATTTGTTCACTAAAAAAAAAAAAACATTTCTGGATGCTTAAATGACTGACGCTTCCTAAACCATAACAAATACACCAAATTATTGTACACAGAATTGAATTTCTAAAAACAAAAAAGTCCGCGACGACAACATATGTCTATATTTTACGGATAACCTACAAAAATAATAATTTATATCTTTCGTTCATTTATGCCAAGAAGATCGGGATGAATGGATTCCCGGGCAAGCGGAGAAATGCACGGTGGATATTCTTTCACGGATAACTCACAATAACCATTTTTTGTTTTCAGCTCATTTATGCTAAGAAGATCAGGATAAGTAAATTCCCGGGCAACGCCGGGTAATCAGCACGGGGTATCTAAAAATAATTATTACGATACAATATTTATTTTATTTTAATATATTCAAATAAACATTAAAATACATTTAATTTATTTAGGTGTTGTAGCGTACGCCGGGTATTTGCTAGTTTTACCATGGTCTTGTTATGTATGAGTGTAGATGTGTATAGTTGTGTATGTATTGTAGACTTACACTTTACATACATTCATTGTTTTATACATTATTTACGTAAAAGTGTAGGTGTGTATCCATGTATGTATTTGTTTATGTTTTCGATGGGCAGGACATGTTACGCGTATGGGGAATGAAAGAGATGCATGGAAGCTTCTTGTAGGAAAGTCAGAGGGAAAACGCCCCGTTGGTAGACAAAGAATGAGGTGGGAGAATAATATTAACTATGACTTGAGGGAAGCGGATTATAGAGTGGGATGATTGGAAAGAACTAGCTCAGGATAGGGATGTATGGAGAGCATATGTCCGCGCGGCCATGTACCTACGGGTTCGATAGTGCCAGTGAGTAAGTAAGTAAGTATTCTTATGTTTATTTTTATTCATGGAAAAATAATGCACGTACGGCCAAGCAGGCCTGTATGCAATGTAAATGCGAATGTATTTGCTCTCATTCGAAAAGTCAATACAGTAAAAGCTCCTTATTAACGGGGAATATGTTCCGTAAATATGCCGCGAATATAGAAACCGTGATGGCAATTTGTATTGGTATATACGGTCCCGCGCCGTAGCCGAGCGGTTAAGGTAGGAAGCCTTGGCGCAGAGCTACGGGACTTGCGCTGGTTCGAGTCTCCATGGGGGAAGACATTTTCTCATGGTATTTCGCCCAGTATGGGGCCGGTGCCCACCCAGCATCGTGAGGCAATTGGGTAGCTACAATAAGTAGCGGCTCCAGGTTGAGGAACCAGCTATAACGGCTCGGGGACTCGACATGCTAACCACATGTCACCCCTACACTGGCTGTTGATCATCTACCTCTGTGATTGACACATGTGGATGTGAAGGGCCAGCAGCCGGCTGGTAAAAGGGCAACCGCTGAAAAGTGGAAAGACCCTCAATCGGATGCGCCGTAGCCGAGCGGTTAAGGTAGGAAGCCTTGGCGCAGAGCTACGGGACTTGCGCTGGTTCGAGTCTCCATGGGGGAAGAAATTTTCTCATGGTATTTCGGCCAGTATGGGACCGGTGCCCACCCAGCATCGTGAGGCAAGTGGGTAGCTACAATAAGTAGCGGCTCCAGGTTGAGGAACCAGCTATAACGGCTGGGGGACTCGACATGCTAACCACATGTCACCCCTACACTGGCTGTTGATCATCTTCCTCTGTGATTGACACATGTGGATGTGAAGGGCCAGCAGCCGGCTGGTAAAAGGGCAACCGCTGAAAAGTGGAAAGACCCTCAATCGGAAAATATAGGGGATACTTTCCGAGGTTCGAAAATAAATTGAAAAGTATCAAAATAAAATCAATTCAATGAGGAATTTTGAACAATTTATATTAATTACTATTATTGTCAGGCTTAGACATAAGCTTATAGAACTTAGTTTTTTTTTTCCTATTTTGCCGCTTTTAAAAGGTATTTCAATTTAGATTGATATTTAACTGTGAATTCAGCGATAGAATTCCTTATTTTGTCTTCGGATTACTTGATAAATCGTACAGTTGATTCATTAACATTGAAACAGCGTGATATGGATACAAACCTCTAGCCAACACGTAAGCGGTCAAGCATTTATATTTTTACTTTAAGTGGCAACACTTCGGATTAGGGACCATTTCAACTTTCCTTTTACTAGACATAATAAACTGGGAACTACGCAGAAGAGACACGTGTTATTCAATTAAAATTATTGCAACGAATGACAAGTTGAAAAAATAAAACACTTATTATAGCGAGGTCGGCATTTATCAAAGGACATAGCGGCACGTGAAATACAGCGGCGGCGACTTTAGGCTTAGTAATAATGTTTGATTTACATTGATATTTATTTGTCCATTTGGTTTGAATCGCTCTTTGTAAAAGCAGCCTTGGCACGTTCGTGCAGTAAAAACATTACAGATGCATTGATAAAGATATCGTACTAATCCTTCTAATATATCGACTGGTTCCGAGAATAAATAAAGTTTTAGCCGCGAATACAGGAACTGTATCGCAATTTTCTAAACTGCGAATAAAAGAACAGTGAATAAGGAGCTTTTACTACAAATAAATGCCATTACTACAGCCAGTTTTTACTATAGAAACAACCGCGTATACGAATGCAATGCTATTTGAAAATTTGAATTCGATCGACAAATCATTTTTCGAGTTTAGCGAGCACAAACATACGGTGACTGAATTAGTATATATATATATATATAAACTATATTCAAAATGCAAAGATATCGCATTTTTAAAGGATTTTAGGGTTAATAAATTCTATCATCAAGCCACAGTTAGTTCAAGAACAGTTAAGACTAGAATAAAACACCGACTCTTCCAACTCCTCTGTATGGTAGCGAAGTATGGACGTTGAAACAGAAGGATATACAGAGACAGATCTGCTGAAATGAGATATATTCGGAGGACTGTAGGATACACACTACAAGATCTTTAAAAAATGAAAATATCTTAGAAGAATTACACGTGAAATCTTTACAAAACAAAATTTCTGATTATAAGTCACGATGGATGCAACATGTTCATCGAATGGAAGATCACAGCATATCCAAACAAATGTTAAGATATCAACCTGCAGGAAGATGAAGAAGACCAGGACGTCCACTCAAAATAATTTTGGATGGTGTTTCTCCTGAGGCCTAAACAGGTCAACAAATGGCCTAAATTCGTGAATGGACTATGATGATGATAATGATGAAACTATATCCATTAATTTATATTTCCGTATTTGGGAAGAGATTAGTTGAAATGACGATGTTTCTTGTAAAGTCTTATTATAAAGTAGTATTGGTGTACGTGCAGCATAACAGTTTAAGAGGTACGTTTGTATAATGTATTACTTCCTTGAATTCAATGTTCTCCTGATATCGACATTCAAGAGACTAGACGGCGACACCTCTCTGCTGATAAATCTAAACTCCTGCAAACACGCTATCTAAGCTACTCTATTTAATTTTAATCTCTCTGGATCATGCAAACAAATTACATAACATTCAAACTGTATTACATTCATAAAGATAAACATTCTTAACTGTATAGGAAAATGTTGTACAGTAATTTTCCTTTTTGTGAGAAAATATCCTTTTCTTCTTTCTTAGCGGAATATTCCTTTCAGTTTGCTCTTGACTTCCTTCAAGACAATTGCCCATTACACTGAGCAACAAAAAAGTTTTGTTTTTAACTCAGAAAGAATAAGCAATAGTTTTAGAAAACTAAAACAACACGCTTTATTAGATAACCGAACTAAAAAATGAAAACTAATTTTAATTTCCAACATGCTTGGGATAAAATTAAAGTGGTCAACAAAAAAATAATCTCCAACACATAAATCTCTTATACTGGCTTTCATCACTTGTTTAGTTATTCAATATATAAGCCTTATGTAGATCATGTATAATTTCCTTACTAATAAACGTTGTGTAGGAGCTATATAACAATACAACTGTTACACACAATACGTCACATATTCGTCATCATTATGACGTCAGAACATATTACGCGCAGTTTGTAACAAAAAGAAAATACATCAACTAGTGATTAATTGTTTAAGAAATGAGTATGGGTAAGAATAGAGAGAGAGATTCCCTAATTGCGGAGGTACGGAAAAAATAAGTGTGTTTTAATTTATATACATTTTCCTTCAAGCTATGTCAAATATATCGTAGAATTAGTTTCACATATAATGTGCTGCCATGTAACGTCAAGAATTTCGAACAATTCTTGGAAGCTAATAAAAGTTTTTCCCATTACTTATGAATTATGTGCAGTGTTTTAAGATGCGTTAGAAAACGTTCAAAATAGTAGGAAATGTTACCGACAACAGAATAACGCTTTAAGCGAAAAAAAATTATTGCGGTTCGATCGGGAATCGAAAAATTATTTTTCATTTTTTAGTTAGGTTTTCTAATAAAGCGTGTTGTTTTAGTTTTTTAAAACTATTATTTATTTTTTTAGTTTTAATATTTTACAGAATAAGATAAAAATGTAAATATCTTTAAATTCGATACTATTGTAGTATGAGCTAAAAGTAATACTCTTCTAAAAATATCCTCCCAGCCGGAATTGAAATTACTGAAATTATATACCACTAGATTTCACCGCTCTACGAACTGACTAAAAAGTCGACAAGTCCGCAACCCATTATACCAGTTTTCATTTTTTTATTTTCTGATGATTCTGGCCAGGATTTTAGAAACAAATATGAAATTATTGTATTTGTCACGGGTCCTTTACAAGTAGACAACGTTTCAAGTCGATCCAATGATTTTAAGTGGGTGAAAATCGCGTTGAAAGATTCCATCACATAGATAGATAGATAGATAGAGGTCAAGCTAATATAAAGCGTGTAAAAATATGTGATTCTGACAGTATTTTTTCTTCTGAATTCAAATATGATATCGGTCTTTCTCCGTCACGCAACGTTTCTGAGAGACAGGAATTTATAATTTCAAACATTTTAATATTTTTCTACATTCGTAACTACACAATATTCGAACATTCGGACTCACCTAGAAAGTAAGAAATGACGAGGTTCTGCTATATTTCGCCTGTGGAGCATCTCTCTTGATGGTCTAACAATAATCGGCCAGCATATTAGGATTCAATTTGTCTTGATATCTCTTTAAAAAGCTGAAATCGCCTGATGGAAGGTTGTGAGGGTTATCCAATCCACCAAAATAATGAGTTCTATTACTTCCCTGTAGTTTAAATGAGAGATTTGGTCCTGTATTTGAGTGTCTTGCAGTAACAAGCCGCTACATTTTTTTTTTTTTTTTTGGACACGGCCCTGCTACATCGCAACGCGTCTCTTGGAGAAGGTTCAAGGTAGGTTTCGATATGTAATGGTTGGTAGTTCCTTTGTTAAAAAGAAATCGAGAAGACAGACGTTGGACTGAATAGTACCATGTATTAAGATGATAATTATGTAATTTTTACCTGGTAAGTCTGTCGTCCTCAAGTAAATTATTAAACTTCAAGTTATTCTAATATGGAGGCCTTTCAAAAACAATGTTTCATCTTCTGCGCTTTAACTGGAACTGATGGTGTTATATAGGTTGTATAACGGATTTATGTCTGCGGTTATGTTCTCGTTGAGTAGGTCTTTATTCCTTGCTTCTTTTAGAATCTCTGTCTTCAAGGATGCTGATTCTGTTGTTATAGTATTCTCTGTGTACTATTGACATAGAGTTATCGATTTTTTTTCAAGAAACTAGAAAGGTCATCAATTTGAAAAAAATCGATAAAACTATGTCAATACTACACAGAGAATACAATATCAACAGAATCAGCATCCTTGAAGACATAGAGATTCAATAAGAAGCAAGGAATAAAGACCTACTCCAACGAGAACATAATTGCAGACATAAATCCGTTATACAACCTATATAACATCATCAGTTCCAGTTAAAACGCAGAAGGTGAAACATTTTTTTTCGAAAGGCCTCCATATTAGAATAACATGAAGTTTAATAATTTAGTTGAAGACGACTGACTTACCAGGTAAAAATTATATAATTAACATCTTAATTCATAACCTCAACGGTGCTTTAATATGAATTTCAAAAGTGCCACGTATTTCGAGCTATTTTATAATTTACAATATACATATGTTTTAAGAAAGAAAAATTAATGTTTGAACCGGGATTTGAATTCGGGACCTCTCTTTCTCCATAAGAGTGTGCTGTCCAATGAGAGGTCCAGGGTTCAAATCCCGGTTCATACATTATTTTTTCTTTCATAAATTAGATTCTATACAAGATTGGAAAATGTTTATTGAAATAAAAACATCGAAAATACATAGTTTATCTACTATTATAAGAATCAGTGATGCTTTGGTTCTTAGTAATTAGGCAACAAAACCTATATTTTACATTCTAACAAAATACAAAACACACTATCAAAACATAAAATCACGCCGTAGCGTAGTGGTTAAGGCACTGAGCTACAAGCCGGAGGGTCGAGGGTTCAAGTCCTGTTGTGATCAGGATTTTTAAACTGACCCAAACCCTCTGGCGGCACTATGGCCCTGGGGTCGACTCAGCCTCTAACGGAAATGAGTACCAGACGCTTGTTCTGGGGGTAAAGGCGGCCGTCACGCAGGGCTGACAATCCGGCTGACGTAAAGTGCCGATTGTCTAGAAAAAGTGGGAGCCTTAACTTCCTACTACCCCAAGGGCCTCCGGGCCTGTTGTGGGATCACTTTACTTTACTTTACAGGTTCAACAAAACGTAAACTAACCTTTAATGACGACTTCGTGTAAATAGAAAAATGATCTTTCCTTCACTTTACTGGAAGTAAATTTATTAATAATAATAGTTTCATCTTGGACTGCTTTTAATTTTTTTTCTATTGAACCATGTAAATCACCCTCCCTGCTCTTTTTTACTTCAAATTCACATATAACATTAGCACCCAAAATTGGAGAATATAACTACAATGTTTGTTGATATATCGTGTCTTTTTATCTCCAAATATCAAATTTCTGTCTCTAAACATCTACTTTCGAAATAAATAAATTTCATTAACTGTACTAAATTTACAACAAATACTAAAATACTCTGAACGTAGATAAAATATTGTAGACAATACGGTACAAAATTAGGTTTAGTAACTCGCTGCTCTTAGAACATCTCGTTACTAAACATCTCCTTTTGTAACTAGTAGTCTAAATAACTCCAAAAAAACTCCAAGCACGACAAACATAGAATGCCCTTAGCCTACCAGCCTGTTGGCCTCACATCCTTACTTACTTACTTACTTTTGAGGGCCTCTCCACTTTTCAGCGGTTACCTGTATTCCCATTCGTCATTCTTGCCGATCACGCCATTCATCCTCCTCCAGACCTCGGTCGTTCATCAATCTATGGATCTCTCCTCTCCAAGTTGTTCTTGGCCTGCCCCGTTTCCTTCTACCAGAAGGTGACCATTCCAAAAGAGTTTTGGGCCACCTATCATCCTCCATTCTCCTGACATGACCATACCACTGAAGAGCTCGTCTTTCGATCCTTTCCACTATTGCCTCCTCCATATCCATCATCTGCCTCACTTCTTCATTTCTTCTTCTTTCCAACCTGGACGCCCTGGCACTGCGTCTTATTCCATCCATCTCCACTGCCAAGATCTTAGTTTTTTGTCCCTCTACCAAAGTCCATCCCTCAGCACCATAAGTCATTATGCTTTCCACAACATACTTCAAAATCCTCTTCTTCGTGTGGTTTGACATGGTCCTACTCCACAGTACTCCATTCAACATTTTTATGGCTCTTCGTGCTTGTACTAACCTGCTATCTACTTCAGCTTTACAACTCCCTGATTCATCAATAAGTGATCCCAAATATTTAAATTTTTTAACAGCTCTAATAATTCCTTGGGATGGGGATATATCTCGTCCACTTCCTCCTACTACAAGATATTCCATTTTTTTCCATGTTTACTCTTAATCCTCCTTTCAAAAGCATTTAGAAGTTTTCTCATCATGTATTTCACATCCTCACGATTCTGAGCTATCAACACTTGATCGTCTGCAAATAATAAGGAATGTACTGTGCCACCTTGGACTGGTACTCCCATGCCTCCACAATATCGATTCCATTGCTCCAATATATGCTGGATGTATATTTTGAACAGAGTAGGGGACATACTACAGCCCTGTCGCAGGCCTTTAGTAGTTCTGAATGGCGAGGATATCATCTTACCCACTTTAACCGAAGCCTGACACTGCTGGTACAACCGTCGGACAAGTGAAATCGTTGGTAAAACAATACCAACATCAACCATTGCATCCCAAAGTTGGTTGATTGGCACTGAGTCATAGGCCTTTTCTAAATCAGCCTCAAATCCACATGTGTTAATCACATAGGTAGAAGATCATCTAGCCAATTTAGTGTGATATATGGTCGGGTCCTCCAGCCGTTATAGCTGGTCTTCTGAACCTGGAGTCGCTATTTATTGTAGCAACCCAAATGCCTCACGATGCTGGGTGGGCACCGGTCCCATCCTGGCCGAAATTCAATGAGATAATGTCTTCCCCATCGAGACTACAACCGGCTCTCTGCGCCAAGGCTTCTTGCCTTAACCACTCGGCTACGGCGCGAGACAAATAAATAACTATTATTAAATTACATTTAAGGATGCCAATAATTTTTAGTAGTCCACCGCTGTGGTCTCGAGGTAGCATGCTTCCTTGTCACGCAGTGGACCCGGGTTCGATCCCCGGTCGGGACAGTTTTTCTGGGTGAGGTTTTTATCGGGGTTTTTCCTCACCTGTAAGACAAATGTCAGGATATCTTTAAGGTCCAAACGGTCCCCAAAATCATATGGCCATCGCAATCATCATAATTCATTTCCATCTTAGATTAAGCTTAGGATTAGGGACTCTTCTGGCGCATCAAATCATCATCACCCATCATATCATCGGGGTAACGTAACCCAGCCATCCAGGCGCTCCAACCTCAGAAGTGGATTACAAGTACGCCATGCCAGGAGAGAACGTGAGAAGACAACATCTGGAATGTCGAAATACAACCTGGGGCATTTGCAGAAAAAAATTCTAGTTACTAAGTGTTCTAGGTTCTTTGCTATTAACAGAGTTGCAAGTTAGATAACAAATTAATGCAGAAACTATGGTATGTTTTGAGGTCAAGGGCTTCACAAGCCAGTTTGTAATTCCCTCCTACTTAATTTGCATATGCAACCACTTAATGCAAATATCGCCGAGTGTAACTGCAAACAGCATGTTTATAGGGCCTACATGTGTTTTCTGTTCAGGTACATCGGGTGTAAGTGTGTATTTTGTTAAGAAACTTACGTCATTACACATGGAGTCAAATTCTTCACCTCTACCGGTGAACAAAACGGCATTTTTAGTATATTATTTCGTTTTTTAGAGTATTTAAATGAACGAGTGTGCTTTCTGATTTATTTTCACACTATCTCTCCTACTATTCAATTTTGTATTAGAGCATGCCATCAAATCTTTGGAGGATGAAGAAGGCTTACAACTTAATGGTATTAATAGGCTGTTAGTTTATGCTGATGATGTAGTACTAATCAGTGATAACGAGGTACTAAGAAATTGGGACTGTGAATAAACTTCACTAAAACGAATATACTATTCACATAACAGAAATGAAGTCACATTATATAATGGAAATAGACAACTAATGACAGATGAAGGAAATTTGAAGAAGTGGCTGATTTCAAGTATCTAGGAACAATAATTACAAATAGGAATGACGTGCACAAAGAAATTAAACATAGGCTCAATTCTGGAAATGCATGCTATTAAGCATTACAAGGACTCTTGTCGTCCCAACTCCCCTAAAAAAAGAGGAACGTTAAATTGAAAATATATAAAACAGTTATTCTCCCAGTTATATTATATGGGTGCGAAACATGGACTCTTACTTTAAGGGAGGAAAGAAGATTACGAGTATTTGAGAATAAAGTTCTTAGGAAAATCTTTGGGTGAAAAAGAGATGAACAGACAGGTGAATGGAGAAAACTACATAATAGTGAGCTTCATGATATGTATAGGAAGCTAGATATAATAAGACAGTTAAGTCTCGTAGACTGCAATGGGCAGGACATGTGGCAGAATAAGGGGTGAAAGAGGGGCATGGAAAAATTTTGTAGGCAAACCAGAGGGAACATCCTCAGATGTAAGCCAATAAGTAGGTGAGAGAATAACATTAACCATGATTCGAGGGAAGTAGATTGTACAGTGGTTGATTGAAAACATTAGTTTAGGATAGGGTGTATGGAGAGCATATGTCCACGCGGGCATCAAGCTACCGATTCGATAGTGCCGGCGAGTCAGTTAAATTTAAATCTCAGTTCTTGTATGAGTTCCCTTGTGTTTTAAGAATTGTTAAATTATTCGAAAGAAAGGAATGCATTTAAAATTAACGTTATATATTTTTTTTATAATGCCACCAGGTTGTCTTTTGTGACATTTCTGACTTTTTTCCCTAACATTGACATTTCTTGGGTTGGGGCACCTGGAAGGAGGAGTTACGTTATCCCGATGATATGACGGGTGATAAATGACAATGAAGCGCCAGGAGAGTTCTTAACCTAAACTAAACCTAAATTCATGGGCAACCACAAGAATAATTCTCTTTAAAAAAATCCTATGGTCTAACCGGGAAATTAACCTGGTACCTCATGAACAGTAGTCAGGAACGCTGACCACTAGCCAATGAGGCTGGTCACGTTATATAATTTAATCGGTATTAAATAAATATATATGTTATAGTGAAGATATAGGAAGAATTGAAATTAAATTTGGAATCAAACTAATCTATATATATATATATATATATATATATATATATATATATATATATATATATATAGACTTTATATAAACATTCCAAAACTAAATATCTGTGTATAGGAGAAGAAATGGAAAATATAAATTTCAACAATGGAGAAGAACTAACACCTAGTATTGAATGCACTTATTTAGGAACAAAATTAAGACCATTCAGGCGATAACATTGTGGAAATTAAAAATAGAATCGCACAAACAAAACAAGCAATAAATGCTTTAAACTCTGTTTGGTGGAGCAAAAATATTACAAAAAATAAAAAAATACAAATATATCAAACCATAATTCAGAGCATTTTAACATATGGTGCTGAAGTTTGGCAAATTCCTACCAGGAAAATGAAAAAAATTTAAGTACAGAAATGGATATTTTAAGGAGATCAGCTGGAAAATCTAGAATGGATAGAATACGAAATAAAGAAATAAGGGCAATTATGGGTGTACAAGAGGAGCCAGAGGTCATAGACATTATAGAAAAGAAAATATTACAGTGGTACGGCCATGTCAAAAGAATGGCAGAACAAAGATTGCCTAAAATTGTTATGGAATGGATCCCAATGGAAAGGAGGAAGAGAGAAAGACCGAAGAAAACTTGGGTAGAAGGGGTACAAGCAGCTAGGAATATCAGAGGAATGGAGGAAGATCAATGGACAGAGAGGAATGGTGTTTGGTTTCCGGAAGACGGCGGCAGCTGCCATGATAACGGATGACGATGATGATGATGATATATATATATTGCACGTATGTCTGTCTGTTTGTTTGTCCTTTATAGACTTCTAAACCGTTCAACCAATCTTCGTGAAAATTTGTATAGGCTATACAGGATTCGAGATGCGGCGAGTATTTAGCCGTTGTCTATTATGTTATAAAGTCATTAGTTTAAGTAGTTCACCTGAAACGAAAATGTAAAAACTCTCTTACTTACTTACTCACTCACTGGCACTATCGAACCCGTAGGTTCATGGCCGCACGGACATAAGCTCTCCATACATCCCTATCTTGAGCTAATGCTTTCCAATCATTCCCTGTATAATCTACTTCCCTCAAATCATAGTTAATGTTATTCTCCCACCTCATTCTTGGTCTACCAACTGGGCGTTTTCCCTCTGGCTTTCCTACAAGAAGCTTCCATGGAAGTCTTTCATTCCCCATACGTGCAACATGTCCTGCCCAAAGCCTTTATAATTATGTATGATAGCCTATCACTAACAAACTTAATATCTCGGATAGCGGATAGGATCCTCCTTCTGACTAAAAAACCCGTTCCAAATGCAAGTCTTTCTGCACCCCCGTAGTATAATGCAAAGCTTCCTGATTCCTGACTACCTTCTCCTGGCCACCTAACTTCCTGTAGAGCGACTATATCCAAGGGCGATTTATCTAGTTCCCGCGTTAATATCTCTAGTGCCCCGCTATTGTATAAAGTCCTAACATTCCATGTTCCTAGGAACATGTCCCTGTGTTTGAGCCTTTGGCATGGGTTCCCTGAAGTAGTCCCCGCCCGGAGAACCGAATGGGGGACTATTTGACCTCCGGAATATTTTACCCCAGTTGAACCCATGTCCGCATTTATTGACGATTGTATTTTTACGGTGAAAGATCGTCACTCTTTCGACCAAGGTACTTTTTTCGTCTGGCTTATCACCTTCGACCAGTCCGGCATGGGTAACCCTATCGGCAGCAATGCTACCGCCGGCATAGCTCTCAGGATCATTTAAGCACGCAAGCCACTCCACCACGACAAGGTAAAGATACCATGGAGGGAAAAATCTCTCTAGCGATCGCATTTTCGATGTTACACAACAAACCTCGGAATATCCTATTAAAATAAATACAGGTATTTCCTAACCAAAAGTCAGCGAAATCCGTCCATTAGAAGTGGGGTTTACTTGAAATTCGAAGTTTAAAAAAAAACCTATATGACTGGACCGATTTTCATGTAATTTTTTGTGTGTGTTTTAGTGGATCTCTGGATGGCTTAGATTAAGAATTTTATCCTCTAAAATCATTAGGTGCAGGATTTCACATGAAGTAAAAATTTAATAATAGCTCTAGCGGTCACAATTTTCGATTTTTCATAACGAAACTTAGTATATTCTACTAAAATAAACCGAGGTAGGCATTATCCAAAATTGGGCTAAATCAGACAATTATAAGTGAAAGTTTTCTTCAAATCCGAAATTAAAACTGCCTAAACGAATGGACCGATTTTGAGGAAAATTTGTGTGTGTGTTTGAGTGGGTCCCTGGATGGATTGGATTCACAATTGGACCTGGTAGGTGGCGATGCGATCGAGTAATTGGATTTTTTTATGTCATATATATGTGATCTGCTTTACCGACATATTCCACCCGACAACACTGTGACTTAATATGAATGCTTCTAGAGCCACAACATATGATAGTGAGGAGTTTTCTTCCGAACTATTTAATTAGTGAATTTTATGGTAAAAAATTAACATATTTCTATCGTCTAACCATAACACCAGAAATTAATTAACTAACTCACTGGCACTATCGAACCCGTAGGTTCATGCAAGCGCAGACATAAGCTCTCCAAACATCCCTACCCTGATCTAATATTTTCTGATCATCCCCTGTGTAATGTACTTCCCTCAAATCATGGATAATGTTATTCTCCCACCTCATTCTTCGTCTACCAACTGGGCGTTTTCCCTCTGGTTTTCCTATAAGAAGCAGCTCTTTCATCTCCCATTCGTCCCAGATGTCCTGCCCATCGCAGTCTAAGAGTCTTAACTGTTCTTATTATATTTGGCTTCCTATACATATCTTGTAGATCACTATCGTGTAGTTTTCTCCATTCACCTGTCTGTTCATCTCTTTTTGGCCCAAAAATTTTCCTAAGAACTTTATTCTCAAATAATCCGCTTACTTACTTACTTACTCACTGGCACTATCGAACCCGCAGGTTCATGGCCGCGCGGACGTAAGCTCTCCATACATCCCCATCCTGAGCTAATGCTTTCCAATCATTCCCTGTATAATCTACTTCCCTCAAATCATAGTTAATGTTATTCTCCCACTTCATTCTTGGTCTACCAACTGGGCGTTTTCCTTCTGTTTTTCCTACAAGAAGCCTCCATGCAAGTCATTCATTCCCCATACGTGCAACATGTCCTGCTCATCGCAGTCTACGAGACTTAACTGTTCTTATTATATCTGGCTTCCTATAAAGACCATGTAGTTCATTGTTATGTAGTCTTCTCCATTCACCTGTTTCTTCATCTCTCTTTTTTGGTCCAAAAATGTTCCTAAGTACTTTATTCTCAAATACTTGTAATCTCCTTTCCTCCCTTAAAGTAAGAGTCCATGTTTCGCACCCATATAATATAACTGGTAGAATAATAGTTTTATATATTTTCAGTTTAACGTTTTTTAAAAGGAGCTGAGACGTCAAGAGTCTCTGCAATGCATAATAGCACGCATTTCCAGAATTGAGCCTATGTTTAATTTCCTTGTGCATCTCATTCCTATTTATGATTATTGTTCCTAGGTATTTGAATTCAGCCACTTCCTCAAACTTTCCCTCATTTGTCATTAGCTGTCCATTTCCATTATATAATGCATTTCTACGTGTGACCATATATTTTCTTTTATTGATATTTACTTCCAGTCCTAATTTCTTAGTGTTACTCAAAGGTGCGTGCGTGCTGTCCTTTAGTGTATAATCCGCTAGTGTTATTAATAAAAATTACAGTTTTTGTTTACTTTTACGCAACTAATGTGTGATGGTAAATATTGATCTGAAACTGTCGGTGTACTCCTTTGTGTAAATTGTTGCATTGATTTTAAAATGAAGTTGATTAGGGATGCGGTGACATTGTGTTCAAGTGAGATTGCGCTGACAATGACAGGTAATTCCCTATTCATTCTACTGACCTTTACACCTAATTCTATTATAACTTTGCTTAATGTCTCGCATGAAGTGCCGCTGGGACAACTACTGTTCTGCGTCAAATATAAATAAGTACCTCTCTTGTTTAAACTCGCCCCTAATAAATAATCTACTGTTATCCTTACATTTTCTTCTTCAGCTTTCCTCCACTTTATATATATATATATAAAGTCTGGCAAATTCCTACCAGGGAAATGAAAATAATTTTAAGTACAGAAATGGGTGTTTTAAGAAGATCAGCTGGAAAATATAGAATGGATAGAATACGAAATAAAGAAATAAGGGAAATTATGGGTGTACAAGAGGAGCCGGACATCATAGACATCATAGAAAAGAAAATATTGCAGTGGCATTGTCATGTCAAACGAATGCCAGAGCAAAGATTGCCAAAAATTGTTATGGAATGGATCCCAATGGAAAGGAGGAAGAGAGGAAGGCCGAAGAAAACTTGGATAGAAGGGGTACAAGCAGGTATGAATATCAGAGGAATGGAGGAAGATCAATGGATGGATAGAGAGGAATGGCGTTTGGTTTCCGGAAGACGGCGGCAGCTGCCATGATACAGGATGATGATGATGATATATATATAAAGATCACTTATGCTTATTTAAAGTAGTTTTTCATAAGCAAAGCCACGAGTGATTAACAATTTTATTTATCTAGATGATTTGGAAATCAAGAGTTGCATTTGTTAGCACTATATAATGAATAAACTTAAGCTGTTTATTAAAAAGTCATTATTTAAATATAGTTACCAACGTTTTAAAATATTTCTACATTTAATGTAAACGGCGATGTTTGAAAACAAATCAGAAATGTGAGGTTATGTTCATTCACTGCAACTTGACCATATTATTTATTGCCAAATAGGATCGCAATATTGTAAGAATGCACCCTAGTGGAGAAATAATGAAAGGCATAAAAATGTATATATTCATCAACAAATTTAGAAAAATATAACAGACTAAATGGTGTAATTAGGAGAAATTTTGGAAAACAAATGAGGAAAGAAATCCAATTGAGATTTCATAATGCCATAGCCAAACCTGCTCTACTATACGGAAGTGACTGCTGGATACTTTGAGCAAAAGATAAATCCCGCATTAATAGTTCACAAATGAGATTCCTCCGATCACTAACAGGAGTAACTTTAAGGGATAGAATGAAGAGTGATGAGATAAGGATGCAGTGGAATATTAGGGAAATGGTGGAACATATACAAAATTATCAGATTAATTGGTTCCAATACGTCCAGAGAATGTCAAATTCCCGTTTACCAAAGATGATTTACCATCTCAACCCTAAAGGCAAAAGAGACCTCGGAAGACCCTTCAACCGATGGAAAGATCAGTTTTTGTAGTCGCAGAACGGGCATCATCACCCAATACTGCATACGGAAGAAGAAGAAGAAGTAATAGGTTGTTAATTTATTTTTTAGTAAACAACTCAGTAAAATCAAGGGATCTGTTCATTATTTGCTATGTTCAATGTATTTGTTGGAGAAAAATAATGCTTTGACCTGTTCAGAAAATTAAAAAAAAAGGAAGAACTTTCTTTCTGACAAAAGCAGGAGCTGATAAAGAGAAATAGTTAGAAAGGTAAGTGAAACACGACTGTCATTGATTGTAAAACAGAATTAATTGAAACGTGAATAGCCATTGACTACCATTTGGGGCATGAGTTAAATAGTCAAAGTTATCTGTGTTTTTGTAGAATGCCTTTCACTTTTAATTTCAATGTGATATGCTTAGTTTCATTGCAAAAAAATCGAGAATTACTGTAGTTAGAATGACATCTAAATTTTCTATTCAGGTGAACCCCAACACTTAATTATCCGATTTTGATGGTCTTCTTCTTCTTCTCCTTCTTCTTCCTTCCAAGTATTAGGCCAAGGCCTGTTATGATCCTATAGAAAATTTTCCCTCCAGCGTTTCATAGAACGGCCCAGAGATCTTTGTCCTCTTGGTATATTATTATAAACAGCTTTGGGGATCCGATTTGAACTCATTCTTTCAAGATGGTGTTTCCAATTTAGTTGGTACAGTTTAATACATTCCAAAATTGGCGTAGTCTTCAATTATTTAAGATATCGGTGTTCCTTTTCCGATCTCATCTGGTGTAACCCGCTGTTGTGCGCATGAATCTCATTTCACAAGCCGTTATTCTGCTTTCATGTTGTCTTTTTAGTGTCCATGCTTCACTACCATAGGTCGACACTGGTCTAGCCAAAGTGTTATATAAACGTAATCTGGTGTTTTTTTTTGTACAAGGAATGGTTTCATAACCAGTATCTATTATACAAATATTCTCTCTCTCTCTACTTCAATTAATTCCCCTGCCTTTGTAGCTACCTTTACGTGCTCCATTCCATTCTTACAGGGATACTACTTATCGGAAGAGGATATTTAAATCTATTTGACTACACAAGTACAAAGAAGAACTCTCTGAACGAGTAATCAGCTCAATCTCAGGACCATCTCCGAAACAACGCGATAATTTAAAACAATTCACACAATTCCCTCGTCTGTTCATATATTTAAGAAAGCAATTAAATTTCTTATTTAAATATTATAAAATAATAAACCAGTAGTAACTTATTTTGGTTTATATTATTATTTTACAATGTATTTAATTACAATATTCAGTTTAGTATTAATATAATTTATGGTATGAGCCAGAATATGTTCAGGGGCCATTTTGGCGTTTAACTTTCTCGAATGTGTCTTATAGGTAAGGAAAAAACCGAAAAACTCTCATCCAGAAAACACGTCCCGACCGGGGATCGAACCCAGGCTCGCTCATACCACAGTAGTGGACCTTCATACTTACTTACTCACTGGCACTATCGAACCCGTAGGTTCATGGCCGCGCGGACATAAGCTCTCCATGCATCCCTATCCTGAGCTAATGTTTTCCAATAATTCCCTGTATAATCTACTTCCCTCAAATCATAGTTAATGTTGTTCTCCCACCTCATTCTTGGTCTACCAACTGGGCGTTTTCCCTCTGGCTTTCCTACAAGAAGCTTCCATGCACGTCTTTCAGTCCCCATACGTGCAACATGTCCTGCCCATCGCAGTCTACGAGGCTTAACTGTTCTTATTATATCTGGCTTCCTATAAAGACCATGTAGTTCATTGGTATGTAGTCTTCTCCATTCACCTGTCTATTCATCTCTCTGGACCTTCATACAGACCTATATCGTAAAATGCAGGGAAAAATTGATTCAGTAAATATAAAATAATTTATGTTCTTAACAGAAGCTAATGAATGTAAAAGCGTTGTTCATGACTTCGTTAGGTAACAAAAACAAGTACCGGTATTCAAGGTTTTGTTCAAGTTTCACTTATTAATTATCGCAACTCACAGCAAGATACATAAATACACAGATAAACGCTCTTGTGTAAACGACAGGTATTCACTTTTATACCATTATACGTACGGCTAACTAACTCACTGGCACTATCTAACCTGTAGGTTCATGGCCGCGCGGACATGAGCTCTCCATACATCCATATCCTGAGCTAATGTTTTCCAATCATCCCCTGTATAATCGATTTCCTTCAAATCATAGTTAATGTTAATCACCCACCACATTCTTGGTCTATCAACTGGGCGTTTTCCCTCTGGTTTCTCTACAAGAAGCTTCCATGCTCGTCTTTCATTCCCCATTCGTGCCACATGCCCTGCCCATCGCAGTCTACGAGACTTAACTGTTCTCATTATATTTGGCTTCCTATAAAGACCATGTAATTCATTGTTATGTAGTCTTCTCCATTCACCTGTCTGTTCATCTCTCTTTGGTCCAAAAATTTTCCTAAGTACGTTATTCTCAAATACTCGTAATCTTCTTTCCTCCCTTAAAGTAAGAGTCCATGTTTGCACCCATGTAATATAACTGGTAGAATAATAGTTTTATATATTTTCAGTTTAACGTTTTTTGAAAGGAGTTGGGACATCAAAAGTCTCTGCAATGCATAATAGCATGCGTTTCCACAATTGAGCCTATGTTTAATTTCTTTGTGCATCTCATTCCTGTTTGTGATTATTGTTCCTAGGTATTTGAATTCAGCCACTTCCTCAAAATTTCCCTCATTTATCATTAGCTGTCCAATTCCATTATATAATATATTTCTACAAGTTACCACATATTTAGTTTTATTGATATTTACTTCCAGTCCCAATTTCTTATTGTTAGTAGTGTGTGCTTCTTGTCCTTTAGCATCTCCTCGCTATCGCCCAATCATACTACATCATCAGTATAAACTAACAGCTTATTAATACCATTGAGTTGTAAGCCTTCCTCATTCTCTAAAGATTTAATGGCATGCTCTAGTACAAAATTAAATAGTAGAGGAGATAGTGCATCTCCTTGCTTCAACCCATTCTGGATTTAAAAGTATCCGAAAACTGTTTGCCTACACGCACCCTACTCTTTGTGCCATTTAGACACATTCGTATAAGTCTAACTAACTTTTTAGGAATTCCGAACTCCAGCAGGTTACTATATAACTTCTCGCTTTTAATTTAATCGTATGCCTTTTTGAAGTCTACGTATAGTTGATGTACAGTACCATTATATTCCCATTTCTTTTAAACGTACGGCATAGAAAGTATTTTTATATAATGTATATTAATATAATATTACATATCATACAACATGTTTTAATTTGAATTCGGCGTGCCAAAAGTTGAACAAATTTTTAAGCATACAATTGCGTAAAAATAAGAACGAATTTGAAGAGAATAATTTAAGTTTTTACAGCACCAGACAAAATACTACTTTTTTTTCTACCAGTGCCTAAATTCTATACAACATCTGGATTTAACATACAATATATCTATGACCTAAAATAAGAGTGAATTAATTAGATCCAATCCAGAGCTAAGCAAACTAAAAACAAGTATATTTAAGAAAGCAATTAAATTAATTATAATATAGGTGAAGGTAAAGCATAAGAAGGCCCTTGGGATAGTAGAAGTTTAAGGATCCCACTTTTTCTAGACAATCGGCACTTGATGTCAGCCCGGTTGTCAGCCCTGCGTGACGGCCGCCATTACCCCAGAATAACCATTTGGTACTCATTTTCGTTAGAAGCTGAGTCGACCTCAGGGCCATAGTGCCGTCAGAAGGTTTGGGTCAGTTCAAAAATTCAGACACCCCACCGGGACTTGAACCCTCGGCCTTCCGGCTTGTAACGCAGTGCCCTAACAACTATGCTACGGTGTGCCCCTGTCAATTGTAATATAATATATATAAATATTTTAAAATAATAAAAACATAGTAGTTTATTTTGTTTTATATCACCATTTCCTAATGTATTTAATTACTTACTTCAGTTTGTATTAATATATCATATATTATATTTGACAACACGCACACACTATTGAGTAACACTAAGAAATTAGGACTGGAAGTAAATATCAATAAAACTAAGTATCTGGTAACATGTAGAAATACATTATATAATGGAAATGGACAGCTAATGACAATGAGGGACATTTTGAGGAAGTGGCTGAATTCAAATACCTAGGAAAAATAATCACAAATAGGAATGAGATGTACAAAGAAATTAAACATAGGCTCAATTCTGGAAATGCGTGCTGTTATGCATTGCAGAGACTTTTGATGTCCCAACTCCTTTAAAAAAACGTTAAACTGAAAATATATAAAACTATTATTCTACCAGTTATATTATATGGGTGCGAAACATGGACTCTTACTTTAAGGGAGGAAATGAGATTACGAGTTTTTGAGAAAAAAGTTCTTAGGAAACTTTTGGACCAAAGAGACATGAACAGACAGATGAATGGAGAAGACTACATAACAATGAACTACATGGTCTTTATAGGAAGCCAGATATAATAAGAACCGTTAAGTCCCGTAGACTGCGATGGGCAGGACATGCTGCACGTATGGGGAATGAAAGACTTGTATGGAAGCGTCTTGTAGGAAAGCCAGAGGGAAAACGCCTAGTTGGTAGACCAAGGATGAGGTGGGAGAATAACATTAACTATGATTTGAGGGTAGTAGATCATACAGGGAATGATTGGAAAGCATTAGCTCAGGGTAGGGATGTATGGATAGCTTATGTCCGCGCGGCCATGAACCTACGGGTTCGATAGTGCCAGTGAGTAAGTAAGTAAGTATATTATTTTGTTTGTATCATTCTCCATTGCATTAATTATTTGTGTTAGAGTTATTTTTATATTTTAAAACTTTCTACTAAATTTGATTTTTATTATTACCTTCGTTAAAGTAAGAGACCATATTTCCCATCCATATATTATATTGTAGATTTTCGTGCATATAAGTATGATTAAGAAACATGTATCTTATTGTATATATGGCTTAACTTGGGAAAGAGAGAGATGGAGATATAAGGATATATCCTTGACCGCTCTTGTCGATTTACAAAAGAAAGAACCCACAACATACAGTTAACCCTGTAGAAAAATAAAATAAAAAACCAAAAATATTTAAATATCTTAATAGTGATATCGACCCCCCTGTTGATAAAAAGAGGTGCAGCCCCTCTCTATTGATAAATTCCTAGAGTTATAGAAGGATTAAGATGAAATTATTGTTACATTCTCATGCTCTTGTCAGTTTTCTTCTTCCCCCTTACCCTATTAAGATCTGGTGAAGAAACACTGGTTCGATGAGAGAGGTGAGTACAGCTGTCTCTTTCTACAAATTTCTTGCAAAGTTAAGCCAAATAGCCTACAGGTTTTCCGCGTCATGGATTCAAGGTTGCCCTCTGGCCACTGATTCCGACGTTTCGACATGATCCCACATGTCATTATCAAGGAATGATAGGTTCATGTTACTGGCATAGGTGTTCATACCATAAGACAATGCATATCTGACATGTTATTGGACAGTGGCTACTAATCCATGCGCCGTTAATAGTTAAATGTTAGTTAATCCATTGCGGTTTATCTTCTCCCTTCTATTCATCATTACAAGAGGGCGGATTTGTGCATATTTGCATGTTTTATTCTTTCAAAGATAAACATATGCATGGAAGAGGAAAATGTGTTTCATGTCATTTGGAATCAATTGGCAAAATTTTATAGTGCATATAAATGCATATTCAAGGGATTAGCGCATATTTCACTAATATGTGCATATGGGTGCATATATTATACATTTTTCTCTATTCAGTACAAGGCACTGAGCAGGGCATTTAAACCCACAGGCCAGCCATTTAAATACCCCAGCTACCCTCTTCGTTGCACTTCAGAAAATGGACCATTATTCACAAACTATTAGTCCTAGAAAATTCAAATTTTATACATACCTAAAGGAGATGCCCTAGTAGGATTTGATGGTGAAATAACTTGGGTGATTGACATCACATGGTATCGGCGTATCAATTTCAGGAAGTGGAAGTTCATCTTCACGTTCACTTTGTGAATCTTATAATTTAGGAATCAGTTCATCACCTGAATCATCATTATACAAAATATTCACTAATTCTTCTTCAGTGAGATATTTTTCTTTCGCCAAGGTTTCACTCATGCACAAACAACAGCGCAATAACGAGAAACATATACGACTGCATTGGAGCCTGGAGGCAGGTTTGGGTGAACGCATTCCATGTGTTGTTTGTTTTAAAAATAAAAGGGGATTCACCAAGGTTAAACGTGTCAAACGGGAATAGAAAATGTACATTTACATGCCATCTATGATCTCCAAGACATACTAAGCCAACACAATATTTGGGCGCCGAATATAAACGCGGTTTGTTCGCACCCGCTCTAAAACGAGTTAACTGACCGACGGCCGCATACACGATAGTCTCTTTAAACGCCTTAACTGGTTTACGGTACTGAATGTGTTAGAAGATTAGTTTGTAACCCCATAAAATGACAAGTTTCAGCTTTATTTCGTTTTTGCAAATGAAGACAATCTTGTTTTCATAGAAAGCCAGAATCCCTATTTCGCATTTTTGCACAACAGTGACAATGTCGAGCAGGGGGTCTGCAGTTTTAAATCTCAACAGGTCAATAAAGCAATCTAGTCTAAACCATTTCCTGAAAGAAAGATTTCAAAAGAGATGAACGTGCTAGCCAACAATGGACAGTTTATTGATGGTGATTTCCTGTTTTCGTTTTCAACCGGCGATATTCTTTTAAGTTTGAACATCAGCTTTATTGAAACTGTCGGCATACACGACAAAGACTCAAAAATCATTCCTGAAATACACTTTCATGTGTGCAAAATATACTTCATTTCATACAAAGGAAGCCTGTTGTACATTACTGACCACGGTGACAAAACAAATCGGGAATCGAAGTTGAACTTATTTTCTCAAATACAATTTTGTGAGTGATAATGGACCAAGACAAGTGTTTTCAATGCCGAAAGAAAAAATCCTGTAAAATATATTTGTTTCATCAATGGATTGGTGGAAATCCTACATTAACAACAAATGGAAAAATTGTCGTATGCCAAGTCTGTGACAAACATGTGAGTATTTCTTCTTCTTCTTCGTCGTCTTCTTCTTCTTCCTTCCAAGATTTAGGCCAAGGCCTGTTACGATCCTGCAGAAAATTTTCCCTCCAGCGTTTCATAGGACGGTCCAGTGATCCTCGTCCTCTTGGTATATAATTATAAACAGCTTTGGGGATCCGATTTGAACTCATTCTTTCAAGATGGTGTTTCCAATTTAGTTCGTACTGTTTAATATATTCCAAAATTGGCGTAGTCTTCAATTCTTTTAAGATATCGGTGTTCCTTTTCCGATCCCATCTGGTGTAACCCGCTGTTCTGCGCATGAATCTCATTTCACAAGCCGTTATTCTGCTTTCATGTTGTCTTTTTAGTGTCCATGCTTCACTACCATAGGTCAACACTGGTCTAGCCAAAGTGTTATATAAACGTAATCTGGTGTTTTTTTGTACAAGGGATGGTTTCATAACTTGATTAATAATTCCCAAACTTTTATTATGACTAGTAATTTTTTCAGGGATATCCTTTTCATCTCAGATAGAGAGATAATATCCAAGATATTTAAATTGATTAAATCTCTCTAAAATTTTATTCTGGAGACAGATTTTACTTTGTATGGGGTCCTTCCCATGAAATGCCATAATTTTAGTTTTGTTAATTGATATTTCCATATTAAATTTGGCAGCTATTTTTTGTAAATTATAAATTGATCGTTGCAAATCATTTTCGGAAAGTGCCAGAAGAGCTAAATCGTCTGCAAAAAGAATAGCATCGAGTTTGAGGTTCCTATTGATGGGTATATATCCTCGTTGTGTTTTCCTCCATTCGTTTATTAATTTATTCATGTATATAATGAAAAGCACCGGTGAAAGTCCACATCCCTGTCTTACTCCAGTGTTATTCTTTTCCCATGAAGATAATTTGCCATCCTGTTTAACAGAGATTTGTGAGTATTTTAAATTACTTATTATCAGTTTTTCACATTACTAAATCAATATAATTCTTATTTTCATTCTGTGAGTAACAGCCTCTTTGAGATACTGCACTGTGACCTCATTCTCTTCGTAAGAGACTTTTAAGTGACAGAAGGAAGGGTTTTCTAACAGAAAATTTAGAAAAAAAATATTTGGTTATTTATTGTAACAAAAATTGATAAATAATATTTCATAAAACAGACAAGATTAATGAGAATGACGCTATAAAATACAATTATTAACTTTAACTAGGAGCGAGAAAGTAAAAATATTACAATTTTTACTTACTTTCTGACTTACTTACTCACTCACTGGCACTATCGAACCCGTAGGTTCATGGCCGCGCGGACATAAGCTCTCCATATCTCCCTATCCTGAGCCAATGCTTTCCAATCATTCCCTATATCAACTACTTCTCTCAAATCATAGTTAATGTTATTCTCCCACCTAATTCTTGGTCTGCCAACTGGGCGTTTTCCCTCTGGCTTTCCTACAAGAAGCTTCCATGCAAGTCTTTCATTCCCCATACGTGCAACATGTCCTGCCCATCGCAGTCTACGAGACTTAACTGTTCTTATTATATCTGGCTTCCTATAAAGACCATGTAGTTCATTGTTATAAAGTCTTCTCCATTCACCTGTCTGTTTATCTCTCTCTGGTCCAAAAATGTTCCTAAGTACTTTATTCTCAAATACTTGTAATCTCCTTTCCTCCCTTAAAGTAAGAGTCCATGTTTCGCACCCATATAATATAACTGGTAGAATAATAGTTTTATATATTTTCAGATTAACGTTTTTTGAAAGGAGTTGGGACATCAAGAGTCTCTGTAATGCATAATAGCACGCATTTCCAGAATTGAGCCTATGTTTAATTTCCTTGTGCATCTCATTCCTATTTGTGATTATTGTTCCTAGGTACTTGAATTCAGCCACCTCCTCAAAATTTCCCTCATTTGTCATTAGCTGTCCATTTCCATTATATAATGAATTTATACGTGTGACCATATATTTAGTTTTATTGATATTTACTTCCAGTCCTAATTTCTTAGTGTTACTCAATAGTGTGTGCGTGTTGTCCTTTAGTATCTCCTGGCTATCGGCCAACAATACTACATCATCAGCATAAACTAACAGCTTATTAATACCATTGAGTTGTAAGCCTTCATTATTCTCAAGAAAAATTAATAAAATTATGTGAGACAATAGTATATTTTATTATAAGGAGATAATTAATTTTTGTGTATATTTGTTTTTAATTTTAAGACCATATTTTCAATTCTTTTGCTGCATAGTTACATGCATATATTTATGGTTTTTAGTGCATATAAATCCTCCCTCTGATCATTACACAACACACTTACAGTACACTGACATTAAAAATGCATTAAACCTACAATATTCCGTACACACGACACCATACACACATCACCTACGTAACGTGATCTGCCCAAATGTTGTTAACAAAATCGAAAAATAGGCTCTACAAATGTCACATATCAGCTTGGTACAAAATCTGAATCACGAAAAGTTATTTTAACTCAAAATTTACACAATTGCAATGTAAATACACTACACTACACACAATCTATACTATATGCGCATAATATCGTAGCCCACTGCTGAGTCATAACCTCTCATTTGTTAGCAGTTAATAGACCAAATTCATTTAGTTACCTTATTTCTCCATAGATGTCATGAGCAGCATGCGGTTAACACACTGACTCAATGAACCATCTAGAAGGCAACTAGAATGTTTTAAATCGGTAAAGTTTGCTTACAGGCCTTTTTTATTCAGACTTAAGGATCTTTTACGAGCCTGAAAATCTTCAGACTCCGGACCCACGGCTTAAAGTTTCTCACAATACACACATACACTAAAAAAATACATTCAGCCGGAACTCTTCTCTATACAAGATACCGTACTCACATCACCTACGCAACGTGATCTGCCAAATTGGTGTGAAAAATGAAAATATACTATATAAATTCCATCTAACATCCTAGTGCAGAATTCGAAGAATGAAAATTTGGCGAGTGGCACCGGTCGCACAAATTCTAATTAAAAATTCACACAATTTCAATGCATATTTTATTCACTAATAACACATTTCCAGGTCAATCATAGATACAATACTTAATTAATGAAACTTGTTAGTTATCTTGAATTAATAGAAATGTTATTTGTAACACGTAGTACACTAAATAATACATAAAAGTTTCGTATATTGCATATATATTCGGAAACTTCTTGAGATATGCATCGATTCCACTCAACACATTGAGAAATGATTCCATGGGTGTAGGTTCCTCAGCTACAGTATGTGCCACAAAAATGGCCACAAGAAGAATTTGCAACACTATTACAACCTTCATATTCGGTTGAAGTCAAACAACTAAAATGTACAATCACTTTAAAAGATAATAACAACACAAGGACGTACGTAAAGCAAAATGGAGGCGTTTAATGGGTGAATCCATAAATGAACCACCGTTACTTGATAATCTTATCTTACAAAAAAATTAAAACAGTCATAGATAGAAACTACGTAATCTTTTGTCTAATTTTTTTCAACAATTTAGTATTCTCAAAAAGCTGTCCACCGCTGTGGTCTCGAGGTAGCGTGCTGCCTTGTCACGGAGAGGGCCCGGATTCGTACCCCGGTCTGGACAAGTTTTTCCTGGGTGATTTTTTTTTGGGATTTTTTTCCCATCTGCAAGACAAATGTCAGGAAAACACAATCGGTCCCCGAGCATCATCTGGCCATCATTAACATATTCATTAAGTGAAATGTTAAGGCCTCTTCTGGCGCATCATTACCATCATCATCACCTATCATATATCATCGGGGCAGAGTATCTCAGTATTCCAGGCGCTCCAACGTCAGAAGTGGGTTATAATTAGAGTCCGGATGTTAGGTACTTAAAACATTCAAAATAGGCAGGCAAAAAGCCACTAAAAGTCATTAATATAGGCACTAACTAACTCACTGGCACTATCGAACCCGTAGGTTCATGGCCGCGCGGACATAAGCTCTCCATATATCCCTAACCTGTGCCAATGTTTTCCAATCATCCGCTGTAAAATCTACTTCCCTCAAATCATAGTTAATGTTATTCTCCCACCTCATTCTTGGTCTACCAACCTGGCGTTTTCCCTCTTGTTTTCCTAAAAGAAGCTTCCATGAACGTCTTTCATTCCCCATTCGTACCACATGTCCTGCCCATCGCAGTCTACGAGACTTAACTGTTCTCATTATATCTGGCTTCCTATAAAGACCTTGCAATTAAATGTTAATAAGTCTTTTCCATGTAGTTCATTATTATGTAGTCTTCTCCATTCACCTGTCTGTTCATCTCTCTTTGGTCCAAAAAATTTTCGTAAGTACTTTATTCTCAAATACTCGTAATCTCCTTTCCTGCCTTAACGTAAGAGTCCATGTTTCGCATCCATATAATTAACTGATAGAATAATAGTTTTATATATTTTCAGTTTAACATATTTTGAATGGAATTGGGAAGTCAAGAGTCTCTGTAGTGAATAATAACATGCATTTCCAGAATTGAGTCTATGTTTAATTTCTTTGTGCATCTCATTCCTATTTGTGATTATTGTTCCTAGGTATTTGAATTCAGCCACTTCCTCAAATCTTCTTTCATTTGTTACCAGCTGTCCATTTCCATTATATAACGTATTTTTATGTGTTAATGTAGGCACTAAAAATTCAAAATAGGCTCTTACAAAATTGACTACAATATACATATTTACAGCCTTACTTAATGAATATAACATGTGCTATCAATAGTATATGAATATATCAGACAAGATTTTGGAACTTGTTTTGCCTTTTTACAAAGAACATACTTATGCTTTGCAGTGTGTAGGTGCTGCGAAACCTGGCACATATTCGCGCAATTCACTGAAAGTTCACACACATTGCGTAACAATATTGAACCGTCACTTGAGAATATTTCCGCACCAAATTCTTTCACAAAATTGGTAAGTTTGTCTTTTTACTGTTGTCCGTTCTTTAGGCATCGTAAAACAACTGTTCTATAGGTAAAAAAAAAGCCACATTAGACTTGTCGCACTACTTTGTCATTGAAGCACCTGTCTATAAACGAGGACTGCAGACTGAATTCAGTGTTATCAACATCAAAAAATAATATTGCCACTCACTTAAAGATTTCAGCACCAGGTGTGAGACAGAGAAGAAGAGCTTGAGCCATCTACCCTTTTTGTCATTTAGCAATGTTTGTATTAAAAAGACGCAAAGCTGTACTATAGAATTTTCTCCAAAATTAGAGCCGGAGTATAATACAATGGGACATAGCTTAGGACTATTTCGCTTAACGGGAATGCATGAGGTGGAAAAATACAATAGCCGGTACTTATTTCGCCTAAGGGGAGAGCATTGAGGGAGAAGAGTTTGTGCATTTCAATTAATTTCATTCAAATCTTGTAAGCCCATGTTTCCCTTAACAGAGATTTAGGCGCTCTCCCCCTACAGGGAAGAATTTGAACCATACTAATTTAGTTATACTTGTTTTCGTATAAATGTCATTTGAGTCGCCCGTGGTCAGCGTTCCGCTTCATACTAACATCTAGGAAACCAAGGTAGTACTAGGACGGGAAAATTCGGTAAATTTTGCTTAGAGGCCTTTTCATTCAGGCTTAAGGAACTTTTACGAGCCTGAAAATCTTCAGATCCGGGACCCATGGCTTAAAGTCCCTCCCGGAGGACTTGCTCCTTGGATTTTTCCATCAATCGACCCCGGCCGGGTTTGAACCCGCGACCCTCGGGACCAGAGGCAAGGAGCATAACCACTAGTCCACCGCGGCCGATTAATTTCATTGAAATACGAAGTTAATTTCAAGAAAAAATGACAAATAGGCATTTATAGGCATTGTAAGCTGAAGTAGGCATTTATAGGCAAAATTAACTTCATGGAAAACAACTCTTGGGTCGTTGGTATGAACTCATATGAAGTCCATTTTACAATATCTATAATAAATAATTATAGGCATTTTCCCTAACATCCGGTTTCTAGTTATAATAACGCCATGCCAGGAGAGAATACCACAAATTTTAAATGAAAATATGGTGGCATTGAATAAAAAAAAAAGTATTGCCGAATGAGTTTTCTCCGCAGAGATGGAAGCGTATGAGGTTTGCATCCGGAAGTTCTGGTGTACAAACGATGTCATCAACCTGTTTGAGGTTTTCTCCGATAAAAAAAGTTCCACGGGGCGACAGGCCCAGAATGCCCCCGGCCTACCCGCTAGGTAAGAGCCTAACTCCCGATTGTATCAATCGCAGTGGTAGACGATTATCCAGCCAATTTCCGAGTGACATATGATCAGTAGGTCGGGTGCTCCAGCCGTTATAGTGGTGTTCTCAATCTGGAGCCGATACTTGCTTAGCTATCCAAATTCCTCATGATGCTGCGTGGGTACCGGTCCCATACTGGCTGAAATTCCATAATAAAAATTCTTCACAATGGAGACTCGAACCAGCGCAAATTCCGTAGGTGTGCTGCAAGGTATCTTGTCTTAACCACGTGGCTACGGAGCGGGATATCAAAATTAATTATTACGGAATGAAATTTAATTACTGTCTACCGCTGTGGTCTCCAGGTACCGTTGTTGCCTTGTACACAACCGGCCAAGGTTCGATTCCCAGTCGGAACAAGTTTCCTGAGTGCTAGTTTTTTCGGGGTTTTTCCTCACCTGTAAATCAAATAACAGGAAACTTCAATGTCTAAACTTTCCCCTTAAATCATGGTTAATTTTATTCTTCCACCTCATTCTTGGACTACCATCTGGGCGTTTTCTCTCTGGTTTTCGTACAAGAAGCTTCCATGCACGTCTTTCATTCCCCATTCGTGCCGCATGTCCTGTCCATTGCAGTCTATGAGACTTAACTATTCTTATTATATCTGGCTTCCTATAAAGACCATGTAGTTCACTGTTATGCACGTCTTCTCTATTCACCTGTCTGTCTCTCTTTGGTCAAAAAATGTTCCCAAGAACTATATTTTCAAATACTCAACAACGCTGCGATTCTTCTTCTTTTTCTTTTTTATTCGTAAGTTATAGGATTTTCATTCTGATTATTTCCCAAATCACTCCTCAGAGGAAGACGTATTGGATGTGTATCCATTGTCTGTCCATCACTTGGCTGGTCTTCCTCTTGTTCTTCTCCCGTCCATTAGTCTATCTACTTTAGCTCTTTTTGCAAGTCTGTGTCTTCCATTTTTTCTATATGAATCTTTCAATATTTTCGTCTATCTATAATAAATTTGGTTATGTCTTGAATATGACATTTGTCTCTAATTTCCGTCTTGAGTATCTTATCAAATAATGTTTTCCCCTGAATATTTCTTAAGATCTTCATTTCACATGTGCTTATTATTTGTTGAGTTTTTATTGTTGCGATTAATCTCTCAAAATTTTAACTCCGTGTGTATGTGTGTGTGTGTGTGTGTGTGTGTGTGTGTGTGTGTGTGTGTGTGTGTGTGTGTGTGTGTGTGTGTGTGTGCCAAGGAAAATGAAGAATTTTCAAGTCGAAATGACTAGTAGTGTTAGAATATGTACAGCTGGGCAATCAATTCACGGTAGTTGAGAAATAAAGACCTCCATGGAGGCATAAAATTCGACACTTTAGCTGACGTATAGAGCAAATTATGCGGATGGGAGGCTTTAACGACATGTCCATAAATCCGACGCAGTTTATGTCCTGGATTAAAACAGACATACACAGGAGTAACAAAAATGTTATGTTACACTATTATCAATAATTCCTAGACAACTACCACCCTGACAATATTTGTACAATCTTTTCAAGCTTTTTTTCTGTTCAATACAGCGAATCCTAAGTCTTACTGAAAAGTTTCATAAGTTACAATTCAACATTCATTCATTCATTCATTTAGAGAATTTCCTTCATCATTGAGGGGTTTCTCCAACTAATCTCAATAATTAACATGCGTTTTAAAAATACATAAATTACTACGGACTTATAGCCTATCAGTTTGTAACAAACATGCACAAATTTCCCTCAAATAAAGTTCTCCATCGTTCTCTCTCCTCTGTGTATTCATCTGTTACATTACATTTCCTCGTTAATTCTGTATGTTATTCTTCCAGGTTGTTCTTGGTCTTCCTTTTCTGTTTCTTTTTTCAAATTTCCATGCATAGACGGTCTTTGGTAGTCTTCCATCTTGCATTCCTCTTACGTGTCCATACCATATATTAGCCTTCCGTGTTCAATGTCACCCATTATACTTCTTTCTGCATTAATCCATTTTCTAATTTCTGTGTTTCTAATTCTTTCCAGTAGTGATTTTCTGGCAGCTTTTGTCAAAAAATCCATTTCAACTGCAGTTATTCTGTTGGCATGTTGTTGTGTCATTGTCCAAACTTCCGATCCATATAACATTATATTTTGTAGGATGGACTTATAAATCAGTTGTTATGTTCTGTTAAGGATGTTTTTTACTCCATTGAATAGAGTTTAACATTCCCATGGTTTTCCTTCCATTAATGATCCTTTTTGCTATTTCTTTATTTGATGTTCCATGTTTCTCTCTAATTGATCGCAAATTCAACATTTAAATAGGAAATTAATAAAAAGCAGATTTATGTTTTCATTTCTCATTGCATTTCCTTCAGTCTCAGTAACTATCCCCCCTTTTTTCTCTTTAAGGTTTATCCATATTCAATAATTGAACTTCTGAAAATCCTGAAACCAACTGAAAAGTTATCCGCATTTTTAGTTCATAATTTTAAAAGAAAATGTCACCATCATCATCATGAAAAAATCAATTTTAGGCCATGTAGCCCGTGACGGTAAACTAAGGAAGATGTTGTAGTCTTCCTTGGTCCCTATGTCCAGTTGGAGTATACTGGAATGCCAATGTTTAAAGAATATTTCTTACAATAATTCTTCTCAGATGGTTTTTACATTCGTCTTGGTATATTGCTATCTCAGTCGCCATAGCGTAGTGGTTAAGGTAGTGCGCTACAAACTGTAAGGTCGAGGGTCAGAGTCCTGGTGGGGTCAGTATTTTCAAACCTTCTGATGGTATCATGACCCTGTGCCGACTCAGCCTTTAACAGAAATGAGCAACAGACGCTTGTTCTGGGGGTAAAGGCGGCCATTAGGCAGAGATGAGAACCCGGCTAATATCAATAGCGATTGTCTAGAATAAGTCATCATCATCATCATAGTACATTCACGAATTTAGGCCATTTGTTGACCTGTTTCGGCCTCAAGAGAAATACCATCCAAAAGTCTTTTGAGTGGACGTCCTGGTCTTCTTCTTCCTGCAGGTTGATATCTTAACATTTGTTTGGGTATTCTGTGATCTTCCATTCGATGAACATGTTGCATCCATCTTGACTTATAATCATACATTTTGTTTTCTAAAGATTCCATGTGTAATTCTTCTAAGATGTCTTCATTTTTTTTGTGATCTAGTAGTGTGTATCCTGCAGTCCTCCGAAGATATCTCATTTCAGCAGATCTAAGTCTCTGCATATCCTTCTGTTTCAACGTCCATACTTCGCTACCATACAACAGAGTTGGAAGAGCCAGTGTTTTATACACTTTCAGTCTTGAATGCTTTTGGACTAACTGTGGCTTGAAGATAGAATTTATTAGCCCTAAAATTCTTAAAAAATTAGATATTTTGCATTTACATCCTTTTCTTCTTCATACGAGATATTGCATCCTAGATATGTAAAATTATTCACCTGCTCCAAAATTTTATTGTCCAGTACAATTTTACTTCTGACAGGATCTACACCTTGAAATGCCATAATTTTTGTCTTTTCTGTAGATATCTTTAATCCATATTCTTCTGTAATTTTGTTAAGTTCATACAGACCTTTCTGTAGATTATCTTCGGAATTTGCTATTATTATTTGGTCATCTGCAAACAATAGGGTGTTTAATTTTCTATAAGTGGGAGTGTTAAACTTCTAACTACCTCAAGGGTATCCAATGGCCTGTAGTGGGATCACTTTATCTTTCTATTTCTTCATCAAACTTGGTACTCCAAGGTTTTCTCTGATAATAATGTTCCTTTGGGGATCCAGTCTAGTAATTCCTCACAGTGATCGTAAGAAGCGCATTTGACTTACTCTAAGTTTATGAGAATTTATTTTATTTAAACTCCATATTTCACTTCCGTATTATACAGCAGTTTTTGATCTGATGTTATGTAATCTTAGTTTTGTATCTGTCATCATCTGTTTACCGAAATGTCTTCTTATTACCTAATTCATTTTACTATATTGTTGTACAACATAGTCCATCGATGTGGTCTCGAGATAGCGAGCTGTCTTGTCACGCAGCGAGTCCGGGTTCGATTCCCGATCGGGACAGGTTCCCGGGTGAGAGTTTTTCGCGATTTTTCCTCACCCGTAAGACAAATGTCGGGAAGCTTAGGGCCCAACGGTCCCCGAAAATCATCGGCCAACATCTTTATACCATCATCTCATCCTACACCGGTGTGGAAGGCAACGGGAAGCTACCACACCTATAATTCCCTAGTAAAGCTGCAAAGCATAACAAGATAATGCTATGATTACAGTGAAAGACCTGCCCTTGGGCAGTATGCTACAGAATATTGTTGCATCAAAGGAAAAAAAACACATTTTCGTTTTAATTTATCACCACAGTTGCTACCCTGCCAATATTTTTTCCTTTCTATAACGTTTTAAAAGTTTGTTCATATTCAAATACGGAATTATTTCAAACCTGAATCCAAATTCTGAAAATTTTCGTAAGTTTAAATGTATAAGTTAACATTTTATTTCTCTGAAGTATAGAAAATAACAAAAAGAAATGAAAGCCGCCTGCGAGATCTATAGATGGACTTCTGGAGAAGAAGGTGTGGAGAATCCATTCTACAATACATACCTAATCAAGTGATCCGACAAATAATGGAAATTGAAGGAACCATCATAGACTCAATTGAGACAATGAGGCTGCTAGGTTCGGTCATCTAGTAGGACTTAATTTGACTAAACGTAAGATGCATAGAATGTTATTTACAAATATGGGTCGCACGGGCAGTAAGCCGTACGTGCTGTTGGCAGACCGTTACAATAAAGTAATGTTTGGTAATAATATAACGTAAAACAAAAAATAAAACACAATATTACAATTAGATAATAATACAATTACATTATAATTAATTAAGTTGTGTAGAATTATTAAAAATTAATGATATTACATTTTGGTAACATACTTATTTATGCATGAATGAGTGTTCTTATTTTTCGCGTTTTGTCCAGAACTTTAACCCACGTTTATCAAACTTTCTGGAATTACCATTAACTCGTAGCATGCAAATCTTCCACGATTTTAATTTAGACATATTTCCGGTAATAACTGACACCTCCAATATTCTAAATCGTTACATTTTCCAAGTATATGTATCTCGTCTTCAAAGCTCCCGCACATTGGACATATTCGCATATCGTGAACGTCGCTAATTTTTAAAAATCTCCAGGCCCATATCTTAAATCAAGTAAGCCCTGATCTCTCTTTAAATCCTAGATCGAGTAAATAGGATTCTTTTCCCTAAAGTTATTTTAGGTCTCTTTGTAAAAACAGAGAGCGTTTTCCTGTATTTTGTTGGTTTATGGGAAGTAATGGAGGACGATAGATGACCAAGAAGATATGGAATTAGACTCCGCAGGCAGATGGAAAAAGGAAGACCCAAGAAGCATTGGAGTGATGGTGTTTATTCAGCCATACAGATCAGAACCCTACAAGTTATTGATTGATTGGATCGTGAAGCATGGAAAAAATCAATCAGGAGACGCGGCGTCTAAAACTCACCCCTTTGAATAATGTCATTTGAAAACGTGATAGCGAATTGAGAGCTGAACAATCCTAATATACTATTGTATATGAGATTAGTTGTCGGAATGTTTCCATTTATCAGGATCCTGTTGTAATTGCATGGACTTATTACGGTATTGCATCGAGCATAGATACATTCCTGGCATTCCCACAAGTTCACTTAATCTCGTGTGACAAGATTCTGGACTCCGCAAATATCTTGTAACACTTCTTAGCCAATCAGAATCTTCCTCTATTCTGGTATTATTACGGTCATCAACTAAAAGTCTGGATACTTATAAATGTTTTAAAAAGGCTAGTTATTCCTTTTGTAGCAGGAATTAATAAACGCAAAATACTAAAATATAATGCGATTAATAGTAACGACTGAGTAAAATCCCAAGAAATGAGGAACACACAGAATATTTCCAATACATTTAATAATAACCGGAAAGCGCACAAACGTGCATATGAGTCTATTACCAAATAGGAACCTCAAACAAACGGTACCTCACGCCTCTAAGCTATGATGAATAACATGTGCATTTGGAGTGGGGAAGGTGACTTTATGGGAGGAGTCATCGCCCTTATAAGGCAAGGACAAGTGATAGAACTCTCTCTCTCTCACTCATACGTTCAACAATAAGCAGGTTCTTCAGAAACCGTCCGCGACTGTCCTAAATTCGTGGTATAGAGAATTTAAATTATATTAAATGCACGCGGACTTGAATAAACTCATCAACTCCACTCTGAATACCAGTGAAATGTAAAACGATTGTAATACTTACTTACTTACTCACTGGCACTATCGAACCCGTAGGTTCATGGCCGCACGGACATAAGTTCTCCATACATCCCTATCCTGCGCTAATGTTTTCCAATCATTCCCTGTATAATCTACGTCTCTCAAATCATAGTTAATGTTATTCTCCCACCTCATTCTTGGTCTACCAACTGGGCGTTTTCCCTGTATTCTTCTCCATTCACCTGTCTGTTCATCTCTCTTTGGTCCAAAAATTTTCCTAAGTACTTTATTCTCAAATACTTGTAATCTCCTTTCCTCTCTTAAAGTAAGAGTCCATGTTTCGTACCCATATAATATAACCGGTAGAATAATAGTTTTATATATTTTCAGTTTAACGATTTCTGTAAGGAGTTGGGGCATCAGGAGTCTCTGCAATGAATAATAGCACGCATTTCCAGAATTGAGCCTATGTTTAATTTCTTTCTGCATCTCATTCCTATTTGTGATTATTGTTCCTAAGTATTTGAATTCAGCCACTTCCTCAAAATTTCCCTCATTTGTCATTAGCTGTACATTTCCGTTATATAATGTATTTCTACGCGTGACCATATATTTAGTTTTATTGATATTTATCCAGTCCTAATTTCTTAGTGTTACTCAGTAGTGTGTGCGTGTTGTCCTTTAGTATCTCCTCGCTATCAGCCAATAGTACTACATCATCAGCATAAACTAAGAGCTTATTAATACCATTGAGTTGTAAGCCTAAAACGATTGTAATTCTCTGTAAATTGATAGTACGAAATTAATCAAATAACTGGAGTAAAATGTGTAAATTTGTTTCTAATTCTGTTAGTGCTATAAATCCCTGGGATCTTCTAATCTACCGTGAACGAACCGGTGCACTTTATAATATTCGTTATACAGAGTGAATTTTAATTCACCGACAAACTGCAGAGACTGATTCCGGGCTGTAAATGGAGGAAAAAATGACCTATTAATAAGTGTGCATAAATGCATCGTTGCCACGGTAGATGGCACTGATGAATGACATTCTCTCGGCCCTGTTGCATGGCCAGCTAGATCACCGGACTTAAATCCCCTGGATTTTTATCTCTGGAGGCACCTGAAACGCGTTGTGTAAGCTGAACCAGTTCCTAACGTGTATATCTTCAACAGCGTGACCACTTCGCCTGTGACGCTATTCGGAGAGGGCCGGAACATGCGAAAGAGTGAGGTAATCCATGATATGGAGCTTGAACGTGTGCATTGCATCGCATGGAGAGCACTTTGAACATCTGTTGTGATGTGGATGCGATTATGCTATGCACTTTGTACGGGGACACATGTTTATAGGGATCATTTAACTCATGCCCCAAATGTGAGTCAATGACCAATCACATTTCAATGATATTTTATTTACAACTAATCACAGTCGCGTTTCGCCTCGAATGTATCAACTGAAGTTTATCATTATAAAGAAAGTACCTCCTTTTTAACATTCTGAATAGGTCATAGCATTATTTTGGAGTGACTGACCCTCCAACAAATACGGCTACCAGATTGTATATATGGTGACTGAATGTCAGCAGAAAGCGCATGCGCTAGATAATATAAAAACATTTGTAACAATTGACTATACCACAAAAAAAAAATAAACCACTGTTTGCATATTCTTAAACGAATTATTTCCAGGAAATTATGTTCCAGAAAAATATAATTGCTATATTTACATCATAGGACATCAAATACCTATAATGTTGGTTGTAAATTCCTACACTGGTGTGCATTCTTACAACATTGCGATCCTTTGGCAATAAATAATATTATAATCTGGTTGCAGTGATGAACAAACGAAGCAAATGAAGCGTACCAATCGTTTGTCATTTGTTTTCAACATCGCCGTTTACATTAGATATATAAATATTTTAAAATAACTATATTTAAATAATGATTTGTGAGTAAAACAGCTTAATTTTATTCGTTAAATAGTCCTAACAAATGCCACTCTTGATTTCCGAAATCTCTAGATAATTTGGAAATCACTCGTGGTATTGCTTAAGAAAAGTGACTGCAAGCATTGGCTCATCAACCCGCGCTATCCACGCTACTGGCCGCAAGCCGAGTGAAACTCGCTGTACATGGTTGCACGTAAACTATATTTTATAATGGAAATGAACAATTAATGACAAGTGAGGTGGATTTCGATGAAGTGGGTGAATTCAGATATCTAGGAACAATAATTTACAACTACAAATGAGATGCAGAAAGAAATTAAATATAGGCTCAATTCTGGAAATGTATGCTATTATGTATTACAGAGACTCTTGTCCCAACTCCTTTCAAAAATCGTAAAATGAAAATATATAAAACTGTTATTCTACCAGTTATATGGATACGAAGTTAAAACATTTTTATTTTATTCTCTATTCTTATTCTTATTATTATTGTTATTATTATTATTATTATTATTATTATTATTATTATTATTATTATTATTATTATATTCTGTATTATCATTGTGTGTTGTTTAGACAATAATTTAATTTATTTACATACAGATGTTTAATGTTTACACATCTTTCTGTGCCAATTTTTTTTTTTTTTTTTCCACTCGTCTCTATCCATCCACTCCATGACCTCCAGTTTCATTGTTCTCATTCCTGTCATTTCTTACAAACACGAGTTTCGAGGTCTTTCTTTCCTTTTTTCCCCTATAATTTAATAATATTTTTAAAATTATATTAACAATATTGTTTGAAACTTTGTATTATTTTATCAATCGCTGGTTGAGTAAAATGGAAGGTATTCCATGGTCTTAACTCTGCAAGCTTAAATAAAGCATTATTATTATTATTATTATTATTATTATTATTATTATTATTATTATTATATTGGTATGGGCATTTACGACGAATGCAAGAAGAAAGGTTACACTGAAAAACATTGGAATGGTGTTCACTTGGAAGAAGAAAGGAAGGAACACCTCGAAACACATGGATGTAAGAAATAAAAACTCGAATGATAACAAGAGGACTGGAGATGATTGAGTGGACGAATGGAGAAGGAAAATAGCATTTTAGGCATAGAAAATCTGAAAATAAATTATTATTATTATTATTATTATTATTATTATTATTATTATATTATATGGGTGCGAAACATGGACGCTTACTTTATGAGAGGAAAGGAGATTACAAGTATTTGAGAATAAAGTACTTAGGAAAATTTTTGGACCAAAGAGAGATGAACAGACAGGTGAATATAGAAGACTTACATAACAATGAACTACATGGTCTTTATAAGAAGCCAGATATAATAAGAACAGTTAAGTCTCGTAGACTGCGATGGCAGGACATGTTGCACGTATGGGGAATGAAAGACATGCATGGAAACTTCTTGTAGGAAAGCCAGAGGGAAAACGCCCAATTGGTAGACCAAGAATGAGGTGGGAGAATAACATTAACTATGATTTTAGGGAAGTAGATTATACAGGGAATGATTGGAAAGGATTAGCTCAGGATAGGGATGTATGGAGAGCTTATGTCCGTGCGGCCATGAACCTACGGGTTCTATAGTGCCAGTGAGTAAGTAAGTAAGTAAGTATTATTATTATTATTATTATATTCAATAAAATACTTTTGGTGATGTGTATACTATGTATTTTTAGCTATTAATATGGTTTTATTTGCCTATTAATTATTACTATGATTGTTCATAGCTTTATTATCAACATCACCGTAATGATTGCATTATTTTCTAGGAATGAACTTCTGCTGGTTATACTATGTAATTCCTTTACAACACAACTCTTTAAAAGCGTTAGGAATTAAAGGTCGTGTTCGAACTGGAAATTTATGAAGCGTGTGTATAGAGTTTATAGACGCCCTGTGCCGGAGAGTGAAATGCAATAATTGACAACACGAGTGCCCACGGTCCAGTAAATTCCGGAATTTGAGTCGATGTTAATTCCTTTTGTTGTTCATTCAGTTTCAGTTTTACAGTGAAATAAACTCTGAAATCCTGCAGAAAAATATCCCCGCAGTTACATTCTAATTATAAACGAAATACGTCAAAGAGAAATTTCTATTATACGTATCAATAATGAGACTAATTGCTCCTTCATTAAATTTGCAGGGCATATCTAAAAGTTCACATAACATTAGTTTCAAATAATTAGAGAATAGAAATTAAACTATTTTAATTAAAGTTTCGAACTTTGTTAAAGTAGAATACTGCCAATCAATTCATTATCATGAACTTTTTCAAGTTTAGGTCATTCAAGAATGTTCCTTTTACTTGAGATCAATTCGACAATGTTATGCAACAACCGGCTAAGCACCATTAAAAATATTTTTTGTACGATAATGCGTTTTGTCGTACTTACAGCAATGGCAACCATGAATGAAAGTTCAACTTCCTACATTTCGGGATTTCCAACCTAAATAACTATATTGTAATATTACATTTACACTCACGTGCGGGAAGTAAAACCTCTGCCCTCTATGTATACTGCGTACAATGTATATACAAAAAATATCCCAAATGTAGCGTTAATATACATTATACGTGACAAATCACTGCATTTTAAATGAACTGAACTTTATTTAAAACAATAAGGTTATCAATAATTGGTCTCAAGGCCTCCTGTTGTTTCAACTAATAAACATTGCCCACATTGTTAACATTAGTCAGTTGTTTATAATGAACGCAAATATTTCCAACAAATATATTATTTTACTATTATTTATTATTTTGAAAACACCATCGCGCAAAAAATAATGTAAAACACACGTTTGTGAGGTGTTTTACAGAATCTCGGAAATTAAAAACCATCGCTATCGCTAGGTTTTAAACATTTTCCTCAATTCTGTAAAAACACTTCCCAACCTCGCATCGTAATATACTATTTATGCTATACGTTACACTGACTGATGAAATAAATGTACACATAAGTTTAGTGCCAAATCTTTAAATCTTGCCTTATTATTAAAGAAGAACGTAAAAATCTTTTCTATCGGAGATTCCATGTTTTACAACAAACTGCTATGAAACCAGATCTTCATAAATGCTAATCTAAATTATGTGTCATGTAGACTTATACGAATGTGTCTAAATGGCACAAAGAGTAGGGTGCGGGTAGGCAAACAGTTTTCGGACACTTTTGAAATCCAGAATGGGTTGAAGCAAGGAGATGCACTATCTCCTCTACTATTTAATTTTGTACTAGAGCATGCCATTAAATCTTTAGAGAATGAGGAAGGCTTTCAACTCAATGGTATAAATAAGCTGTTAGTTTATGCTGATGATGTAGTACTATTGGCCGATAGCGAGGAGATACTAAAGGACAACACGCACACACTATTGAGTAACACGAACAAATTAGGATTGGAAGTAAATATTAATAAAACTAAATATATGGTCACACATAGAAATACAGTATATATAGTGGAAATGGACAGCTTATGACAAATGAGGGAAATTTTGAGGAAGTGACTGAATTCAAATACCTAGGAACAATAATCACAAATAGGATTGAGATGCAGAAAGAAATTAAACATAGGCTCAATTCTGGAAATGTGTGCTTATTATGCATTACAGAGACTCTTGATGTCCCAACTCCTTTCAAAAAACGTTAAACTGAAAATATATAAAACTATTATTCTACCAGTTATATTATATGGGTGCGAAACATGGACTCTTACTTTAAGGGAGGAAAGGAGATTACAAGTATTTGAGAATAAAGTACTTAGGAACATTTTTGGACCAAAGAGAGATGAGCAGACAGGTGAATGGAGAAGACTACATAATAATGAACTACATGACATTTATAGGAAGCCAGATATAATAAGAACAGTTAAGTGTCGTAGACTGCGATGGGCAGGACATGTTGCACGTATGGGGAATGAAAGACTTGCATGGAAGCTTCTTGTAGGAAAGCCAGAGGGAAAACGCCCAGTTGGTAGACCAAGAATGAGGTGGGAGAATAACATTAACAATGATTTGAGGGAAGTAGATTATACAGGGAATGATTGGAAGGCATTAGCTCAAGATAGGGATGTATGGAGAGCTTATATCCGCGCGGCCATGAACCTACGGGTTCGATAGTGCCAGTGAGTAAGTAAGTAATGTTTGTTTGGCGCTACAATAAATAGTGAAAATTGACTTAAACTTTAAACGTATTTTTCTCGAAACTTACATAATGGCGCATAGCCGGTTGATACATAACGCCGTCATATTAGATCAATACAAGTTCCTCTTGGATAGATTACCAGCCTAACGCAAGGTAGTCCAGTGGTGGGATTACCACTCTTGTCAAATAGCCCGGTAGAATACTGTATTTCCTCAATGTGGGATGGAATGGCTACACCGCTCCGCCATGATTCTAATAAATTATATACTAATGCATTAAAATTATTATTAACTTTTTGTAATCAAGTCGATGTAATATTTTATGTCTCCTTTCCAAATATCAGATGTGCTTGAGATTGAATATTGCATTCAAAATATTCAAATATGAGAATGTTATATTACAGTACTTAATCAGAAAGTGTTCTGTTATTCTATTATACAATTCGTAAGAGAAGAGATCATAGAAGCAACTGAAATGAGATTTCTGAGAAGTATGGCTGGCTGCAAATTTCTAGAAAAAAGAAAAAGTGAAGATATTAGAAATTAGCTAAATATTTTTAAACTTTTAGACAAAATAAAACAATCTAGAAAAAAAAACTGGAAAGAACATGTTCAAAGAATGGAAGTTGATCGGATTTCAAAAATTATACTTAATTACAAACCAAGAGCAGACAGGAATATTGGTTGACCGAAAAATATATGGGTACAACTTTTTGAATGAGAATCTATGAGACCGGAACAAGCCACATGGGCTTAAATCCGTGATTATTATTGATGATGGTGACAATCCGTAATCCATTCTCAAACTTCGTCATCACCATGTACTTATAAAGGTTTAAGTCGTTTGAGCACGTTCCTATGAGATATCAAGATGTCGTTGGTTAGTCCATCTTAATTTTGGTCTTCTTTTCTCTCGAAGTTCTTTAGGTCGATACAGGAATGCTAATTTAGGAAAGCGAGATGGGTCCATTTTTTGGGCATGTTGTAACAAATCGATTTGATAATTATCAAAATTATATCAGAATTATTGTTATGAACGTGTGCAACTATCATTTGAACTTTCAATTTATCGCGTATATCTGTGTTTCTTTGTTTGTCCATTTTTTAACCTACTAGTGGACGTAAGAATCTCATCTGTGCCGCCTTGCAATGTTTATATCATTTTAGTACTTACCCAATTTTCGCTACTATATTTCAGTCCAGATTTTGCAGTTACATTGTGTAATCTCAATTTCAGGTATTTCACTGCAAACTCAGCATTCTCCACTCTTTCCTTAACTCAGCTTTCCTTTTTTGTACATACAAACCATTTATTTTAATATTGTCTATCATCTGATGTCTTTTTCTGCCTCTAACTTTCTTTCCGTTGACCATTCCTTCTAGAGCATCCTTCAGCAGGCAGTTTCTTCTTAGCCAGTGGCCAATCCAATTTCTTTTCCTCTTCTTTATGAGTTCTAGCATTGTTCTTTCTTCACTCACTCTGTCTAACATATCTTTATTTTTTTATTTTGTCTGTCCATTTTATACGTTTCATCGTTCTCCATATCCACATCTCAAAGCTTCCAGTCGCTGTTCCTCATTCCGTCGCAATGTCCAAGTCTCTGCACCATACAATGCTACACTCCACACAAAGCACTTCACTAGCCTCTTCCGTAATTATTTTGCCAAAAGTCCGCAGAAAATGCTTCTCTTATTGTTAAAAGCTTCTTTTATCATTGCTATCCTCTGCTGTACTTCTTGACCAGAGTTCGTGTTACTACTGATAGTACAACCCAAGTATTTGAAGCTCCCCACTTGCTCAATGGATTCATCTTTAATCCTCGTGTTTATCTTCCTTGGTTTTCTTCCTATAATCATTGACCTTTGTCTTATTTATATTTATCTTTCATCAATAGTCTAGGATCTTAACGTCACGCAATTAGCAGAGTTGGTATGCATAAAGTACTTTTTTACGTTGTCTTTGATCCGAGTATATATTCATATGCAATTTCATTACATTCTTTATGTCACTGACAGAATTGAGCAGGACACGTACGCTTATCAGAATTGCAAATGGCAACGCATCCGTATATATATTTATAATTGATGGGTTTCCTACAAACATATGAATAACGCTTACATTAATATTGTCAGTCACAAAGAATGCCATCCATTTTTTGACATCCTCTCTATATAGAATGTATATCTGTATTTTAATTCAAGGAATTTAAATAATAGCAGAATGGTATCGAATTAGTCATTACTTTCCAGTGAATGAGTTACATTGTTTGTTGTATAACGATGAAATCAACTGTATTCTTTCATTTTTATTCAATATGGCTGTATTCGAAAGTCATTAGGACAATATCCCATTTAAATAAAATTGATAAAAATGTTATCTTCATTTCATATTCTGAGTGTTTCGTACTGTCCTCATAATTTCTATTAATTATTAATCATCATTGTACAGTCATTTGTTGACCCGTTTCAGCCTCAAGAGAAACACCATCCAGAAGTCTTTTGAGTGGACGTCCTGATCTTCTTCCTGCAGGTTGATACATTAACATTTGTTTGGGTATTCTGTGGTCTTCCATTCGATGAACATGTTGCATCCATCTTGACTTATAATCAGACATTTTGTTTTCTAAAGATTCCAAGTGTAATTCTTCTAAGATGTATTCATTTTTTTGTATCCTGCAGTCCTCCGAAGGTATCTCATTTCAGCAGATCTAAGTCTCTGTATATCTTTCTGTTTCAACGTCCATACTTCGCTACCATACAAAAGAGTTGGAAGAACCAGTGTTGTATACACTTTTAATCTTGAATGTTTTTGGACTAACTGTGGCTTTAAGACAGAATTTATTAATCCTAAAATTCTTAAGAATTTAGATATTTTTGAATTTACATCCTTTTCTTCTTCATATGAGATATTGCATCCTAGATATGTAAAATTATTCACCTACTCCAAAATTTTATGTCAAGTACAGTTTTACTTCTGACAGGATCTACACCTTGAAATGAAGCCAATATTACACCAGATTACATCATATCTGTTATTTGATTGAACAGTGGCTTCAAGACTGAATTTATTAACCCTAACATTCTTAAAAATGTAGATATTTTGGCATTTACATCCTTTTCTTCTTCATGTGAGATATTGCATCCTAGATATGTAAAATTATTCACCTGTTCCAAAATTTTATTGTCAAGTACAGTTGTACTTCTTGCAGAATCTGCACCTTGAAATGAAGTCAATATTACACCAGATTACATCACATCTGTTATTTGATTGTCCTGTGTTTTTTTGAATAACAAAACATGAATTGATTAGTAAATCAGATTACGATCAGAATTGATTTAGCTACCTTTGACGAATAATTCTACAATAAATGTTACTATTACATTTTTAAGACACTTTGAGTTAGTTTTTTGATTGTTAATTAATTTACTTATTTATATTACAATATTATTTTTGGAAAATATATAAAACCATTATTCTACCAGTTATATTATATAGATGCGAAACTTGAACTCTTGTTTTAAGGGAAGAAAGGAGATTACAAGTATTTGAGAATAAAGTTCTTAGGAAAATGTTTGGACCAAAGAGAGATGAACAGACAGGTGAATGGAGAAGACTACTAAACAGTGAACTAAATGGTCTTAATAGGAAGCCAGATATAATAAGAACAGTTAAGTCTCGTAGACTGCGATGGGCAGGACATGTTGCACGTATGGGGAATGAAAGACTTGCATGGAAGCTTCTTGTAGGAAAGCCAGAGGGCAAACGCCCAGCTGGTAGACCAAGAGTGAGGTGAGGGAATAACATTAACTATGATTTGAGGGAAGTAGATTATGCAGGGAATGATTGGAAAACATTAGCTCAGGATAGGGATGTATGGAGAGCTTATCTCCCCGCGGCCATGAACCTACAGGTTCTGGCACTATGGAACCCGTTGGTTCATGGCCGCGCGGACATAAGCTATCCATACATCCCTATCCTGAGCTAATGTTTTCCAATCATTCCCTGTATAATCTACTTCCTCAAATCATAGTTAATGTTGTTCTCCCACCTCATTCTTGGTCTACGAACTGGGCGTTTTCCCTCTGGCTTTCCTACAAGAAGCTTCCATGCAAGTCTTTCATTCCCCATACGTGCAACATGTCCTGCCCATCGCAGTCTACGAGACTTAACTGTTCTTATTATATCTGGCTTCCTATAAAGACCATTTAGTTCACTGTTTAGTAGTCTTTTCCATTCACCTGTCTGTTCATCTCTCTTTGGTTCAAATATTTTCATAAGAACTTTATTCTCAAATACTCGTAATCTCCTTTCTTCCCTTAAAGGAAGAGTTCATGTTTCGCACCTCATTCTTTGTCCACCAACTGGCCGTTTTCCCTCTTATTTTCCTACAAGAAGCTTCCATGCGCGAGTTAGTTATTTAGTTAGTTACAATATAATTGATGTCCTCTTTTTCTTCTCTTTGTTTTAGATCCATGACCAGTTTCATCCAGATTAAGAACCCCTCCATCTCTTTTTTTTTTCGTCTTCCAGATGTCCTTCTCCCATCCTCTGGTAACGTATCTCTTGCTATACGTAAAATTCAATCTGGTGTCATTCGGGATATATGTTGATTTCATTTAAACCTTCATTTTTCCACCCATTTGCCCCTTGCCTGAATATTCCGGCTGCCTTCTTATTTCTTTATCCCTAATTCGATTTTTCCTTGATTTATATACAATTTTCCTCAGAATACGATACTCTCATAATGGTGTAAGCATAACGTGAAACTGACGCAATATACTTGCATTAAAATAATACATTCTACCAGGCGATGTGAACTCTATAAATAGGGCAGGCAGTCGACAAAATTGCCAGTCTCAAGATAGTCTATGATCCGGCTGCAAGATTACTACGCTAATCGAGTGTATGAACAAAATCGATTTTTTTTCCATAAAATTGTGAATTACTGAATACATTTTTGTCGAGTTGCCTATTAAAATTCGGCCGCCAGTATGTTTAATTAAAGTACAATTTATTTATTTATTCGAAATGCTGGCCGCGGTGGACTAGTGGTTATGCTCCTTGTCTCTGGTCCCGAGGGTCGCGGGTTCAAACCCGGCTGAGGTCGATGGATTTTTTAGGATGGAAAAATCCAAGGAGCAAGTCCTCCGGGAGGGATTTTAAGCCGTGGGTCCCGGTCTGAAGATTTTCAGGCTCGTAAAAGGTCCTTAAGCCTGAATGAAAGGCTTCTAAGCAAAATTTACCTAATTTTCCCGTCCTAGTACTACCTTGGTTTCCTAGATGTCAGTATGAGGCGGAACGCTGACCACGGACCACTCAAATGACATCCATACGAAAACAAATGTAACTAAATTAATATGGTTCAAATTCTTCCCTGTAGGGGAGAGATCGCCTAAATCTCTGTTAAGGGAAACATGGTCTTACAAGATTACAAGAAGATTTATTCGAAATAATTTGATTCACTTCCTATTAAAATAAATTATAATCCAGTTCGCTGAAATCGATGTATAGAGCTTGAAAAGTTTTGGTTGCCATTGAACACATGGCCGTAAACCTCCTTGCGGCTGCAGCAGGCTGAGACACCATTCAGTAATAAAATGGCGGTAAGTACGTATTTATTGTTTTATATTGTTCCCTCGCAACGGGAAGTAAAACCACTGCCCTTTATGTACACTACGTACAATGTAGGCTATATACAAAAATATATCCAAAAGGTTGTATTAATATACATGATATGTAACAAATCACAGCATTTTGAACTGAACTTTATTTGAAACAATATAAAACAATAAATACGTACTTACCGCCATTTTATTACTGACTGGTGTCACAGCCTGTTGTAGTCGCGAGGAGGTTTACGACCTAGTTGTGCAATGCAACCATAACTTTTCAAGTTACGTCGATTTCTGCTAACTGGATTATAATTTATTTTAATAACAAGTGAGTCAAATGATTTGGAATTAATACATTGATTATATTTTAATTAAACATAGGGCCTACTTGCGGCCAAATTTTAATAGGCAACTCGGCGAAAATGTATTCAGTAATTCACAATTTTATGAAAAAAATAGATTTTGTTCATACATTCGATGATCGTAGTACATATCTTGCATAAATAAAGACTTTATTAGACTAAAAGTAAGATATATACAATGTTATTTACAAATATGGGTCGCACGGGCAGTAAGCCGTACGTGTGTTGACAGTCCGTTACAATAAGTTGATGATTGGTAATAATATACTTAAAACAAAACAAAAACACAATAATATTACAATTAGATACCAATACAATTACATTAGTAATCTTGCAGCCGGATCTTGGACTAATACAACCCTTGATGATGCCGGACGCAGTCTCTGGCGAAACTTCTGGGAACTACAAGCCTCAAGACCAATAGCCCGGAAATCGTCTTCAAGATCATCATAGAATATAATGCTTTTAGGCTAACTCATTAACATTTTCACTTCTCGGATTGAAACTTACTGAGGAGAAAATATGTAATTACATAGAAATTCGGAGTGTACTGACGATGATATTCTATCTAAATTTACTTTAGTGCCGACTGCAGAGCTTTGTTTATTTCCAACGTACATCATGTGACTGTCCATCGCTGTCAGTTCTCTGATAACTAATTTCGATAACTGTCCGCTTAAACGCCTAAGGGCAAAGCCAGAAGCTATTTCTGTTAAATGTATCACAACATCATTACAGATAGTGAAATTGTGATGATGGAAACAAGATTAATTTTCAACTGAGCTGTTACATCCAGAAACATTCCACAATTAATTATTTTCTCAACTGTTTGAAATAACATGCAAATAAAAAAAAATACTACAATATTTATTTATGCTAAGTGATTGAAAGTTTTGTATTCCGATTGGTTTGAGATGTTTATGGCCGAAATTTGGAAACGAATTCGGAAAACATTTTGAATCCATGGAATTAAAAGGCCTATAATTTTATTTCGTGCTGAATCGAAATTCATAATTTCTAATAAATATATATCAATGAATGTACAATTCTACATAACGGTAAGTCATATGGCATTTACAGCAAGTTAGATATAATCCATCCATAGTAATTCTGCCCGAAGGCAGGTCCTTCACTGCAATCATAGCATTTTCATGCTATGCTACTAGGGAATTGTAGGTGTGGTAGCTTCCAGTTGCTTTCCACACCGGTGAAGGATGATGATGATGATAAGGATGATGATGATGATGATGGCCATATGATTTCGGGGACCGTTTGGGCCTTAAAGGTTTCCTGACATTTGTCTTAGAGGTGAGGAAAAACCCCTATAAAAACCTCACCCAGAAAACCTGCCCCGACCGGGGATCGAACCCGGGCCCGCTGCGTGACAAGGCAGCACGCTACCTCGAGACCACAGCGGTGGACTCAGATATAATAAGAACAGTAAAGTCTCGTAGACTGTGATGGCAGGGCATGTGGCACGGATGGAGAACGAAAGAGGCGCATAGAAGTTCCTTGTAGAAAACCGGAGTGAAAAGGCCCAATTGGTAGACAAAGTATAGGGCGGTAGAATAACATTAACTATGATTTGAGGAACATAGATTATACAGGGGATGATTGGAAAACATTAGCTCAGGATATATATGTGTGGAAAGTTTATGTCCGCCCGGTCATGAACCTACGGGTTCGATAGTGCCAATGGGTTAGTTGTATATATAATTTGATTCACAATAAGTATTACAGACTACTAGGAGTTGTAGAAGTAAGTTAGTAGATAAAGTTTTGATAATGAATCCATGTCCGGAAACGTACCATTTTGATTAAATAAGTTTTTGAAGATCGAAATACAATGGTCTGATATCGTCTGTCTTGGGTCTCAGAATAAGTATTACAGACTTCTAGAGGTGTACTACACCTGTCTAGTCGGAGGAAGATCTTCTTGCACACATTCTGGCGGCAGCTGAAATTAATGAACACACACCAGGTCTTGTGTGGCGTATGTATTAAACCATATGTCGCATATACACTTTGTGCAACGAACAACAGGGTCCCCACATGGAACCACACTTTTAGAAGTCTGTAATACTTATTCTGGAACACAAGACACGCGATATCAGCACAATGTGTTCCGACCTTCAAACTTATTTTACGAAATGGAACATTTCCGGACATGAGTCCCTTATCAAACCTTTATCTACTAAGTCCCCTCTAGAACCCCTGTAAATCTGTAATACTTATTGTGAATCACTTACTGTGAATCAAAGCTGATACAAAAACACATAATATCCCAATAATGAAGTGGATCATATGGACTGTAAGTTTATTATGGCTATTTCAGGATAAAATACGAATAAAATAACAAATCCAAATTAAAACTAATCACTGCATAAACTAACAATTTGAGTACGTAATCTGTTATTATTATTATTATTATTATTATCATCATCATTATTATTATCATTATTATTATTATTGGACAGACACTTCAATCTTAGGATTGAGACCGTAACAGAACACTAGGTCTATCACATGAAAGGAAGAAGAAGAAGAAGTAGAAGAAGATTACTATTATTATTATTATTATTATCATCATTATTAATATTACTAGTGACAAATTAAGGATATTACAATTATTTCAATAGTTAGTATCAACTAACAAAATGGAGTACAAATTATATCAAAACTATTGAAATACTAGTCATCATGGCCTCAGAAGAATGGAATGGAATGTATTGCCTTTTTTTTAAATAAAGGAAACACATTTGCATTTACATTGCGTACGGGCCTATTTGGCCGTATGTTCATTATTTTTTTCATGAATAAAAAATAAAAATAAACATACGAATATATAAACAAATATCTACATGACTATATATATATATATATATATATATACTCTATGTCTACACTACATACATATTAATACACATCTACACTCATCCATGAATAGACCATGTGTATAGATATAAAAAAAAAGGTCTCAAAATAGAGGCTGCAGAAATGAAGGTGTTGAGAGCAATAGCAGGATACCAAAGGACCGATAAAAAGAAAAACGAAGATATAAGAACAGAACTTAATATATTTAATGTCTGTGAAAGAATAAAATACTATCAAAATACTTACCTTCAGTAAGATTACGAATGAATGAACAACTCGTGCCAAGAAGACTGTATAATCACAAACCAAAAGGGAGAAGATTGTTGGGAAGAGCATCGAAGAGATGGAAGGACCAATTCAATCTATAATGAGATTGGAACAGGCAATTGGGCTTAATCCTGGTTGTTGATGATGATGAAGAAAAAGTCTCATTTTGTATATTAATAATCAAAAAAATGCCACAAAATAAATTTACAAAAAAAATAAAAAAAAACACACACACACATATATATATATATATATATATATATATATACCCCCCACACACACAAAAGCGCGCGTGCTCATACTCCCCCCCCCCCCCGATCTTGCCGATATAAAATGCACTATCAGGTTATTCAACTTATTAAGGCTACCTATTAGATAATATAATTGAAGATCGAACACAAAGACTGTTTTGAATTTTTTATTATTGAGAATATATACATCCTTATTGATCTCCAATTTGTTATACCTCGATTTCCTTACCGTACCCAAACATGTGTATGTTTTAACTTCACTCTCGATCCGTTCCAAAAGATCCCAGCACGCCACTCTCCCACAATCCGACCTGCGAAATCTGCTTCGGAGGATACATATGCCGATAGGTACTGACAAATCCTGAGAAAAAGCACCTGCAATTCCACCAGCAGCTCTGTTGACAAGTGCTACTCCCATATCAATGTCACGACCCCTGGGTAATGCATTGTTATCAACAGTTAGTAAACGGGAGAGGGTATAGGCTAGATCCCCTCGGCTAAGAGAGCACACCCCTTAAAAAATGAAAGTCTAAAATCTAAACTAATTTAACAACTGATAACTCACAGAAATTCTTTGGACTCTGGGTTCTATCTCAAATTACTTGTATGAAACTCCTTTATAATCAGATATATTTCATCATCATAGTACATTCACGAATTTAGGTCATTTGCTGACCCATTTCGGCGTCAATAGAAACACTATCCAAACGTCTTTCCAGTGGACGTCCTGGTGTTCGTCTTCCTGCAGGTTGATAGCTTAACATTTCTTTGGATATCCTGTGTTTTTTTCCATTCGATGAACACGGTTGCATACATCTTGACTTATAATCAGAAATGTTATTTTCTAAAGGCTCCATGTGTAATTCTTCTAAGATGTCTTCATTTTTTATGATCTAGTAGTGTGCATCCTGCAGTCCTCCGAAGGTATCTGATTTCAGCAGATCTAAATCTCTGTATATCCTTCTGTTTCAATGTCCATACTTCGCTATCGTACAAAAGAGTTGGAAGACCCAGCGTATTAAACACTTTTAGTCTTGAATGATTTTGGATTAATTGTGGCTTGAAGATATAATTTATTAACACTAAAATTCTTGTAAAATGTTGATATGTTTGCATTATTTCCTTTTCTATTCATATGAGATTCAGATATATTTCTTCGGTTTAATTAACTGGCACCCTGTACTCACCACCTATGAAATTGAATACCAGATGCTAATCAAAGAGAAGTTACTGTAGCTTTCAAATGTTGTGCATTCTCTATACATGTTCTGTGCCACCACAAACTAAACCACTTGTATATTACGTTACGTTAAGTGTGAATGTGAACTGAACTTGTTCACAAAGGGAACATCCTAAACTTTGGAAAGTCGGTATTATGGAGGAAGAGCGTCTAGAACAGGATGGAAAATGAATTCATTCCAGTCTGTCTGAATAAACACAAGGTGCTCTATAAACTCGTTGCATAATCTCAATTCCATTCTTACTCGAATTCAGCAAAAGAATTTGTATGCACTAAAATATATTTGTCAATTTTAAGAATGATATAATAAAACTACAGGGCTATTCAGAAAGAAGGAACAGACTTCAAACATTTATTTACTCCAAACTACAAAAAATAGAAACACAATTCCAACGTTCCTAGAAAGAGAAAAGTTTGAAGTTCCGATCACGGCCGCATTGGCGCTGTTGCTGGAAGTTTGGATCACGGTCGCATTGGCGTTGTTGGATTGGAAGAGGAGGAGCAGAAGATCAACTTCGTCACCGGTGGCCTCCCAGGTCACCAGACGTAACTCTGTGTGATTTTTACCTGTGAGATTACACAAAAGACCGCGTTTTTATCCCCCTTATGCCAGATACTCTTGAAAATCTGCTAAATCCAATTGTTGAAGCTGTGAATTCGATAACTAGAGACCAGCTGATACGTGTGTGGCACGAAATGAGCCACCGTTGAGATATTTGTAGTGTAACACTTGGTGTTCATATTGGATGCATAAAATAGTGAAATTTGAACTTTTCTCTTTCCAGGAACGTTTGAATTGTTTCTATTTTTGTAGTTTGGAAGAAATAAATGTTTGAAGTCTGTTCCTTCTTTCTGAATAGTCATGTATAATAATAATAATTCTATTAATAGTAATAATTGTTTATTTAAGCTGGCAGAGTTACAATAATATGGTCTTTCTTCTACTCAACCAGCGAATAATAAAATCATACAAAAATTAAATTCTTATTACAATTTTAAAATATTACTGAAATACTAGCTAATACCCGGCATGCGTTGCCACGCCTAAATAAATAAAGATTAATTAAATTATGTGGTATATGCTGAGACCACCCAAACATGGCGATTTCTTGTCAGTTTTTAATTTTAGATTTCAGGTAAATCTCCACTTCTAATTGTCGGATTTTGCTAATTTTTTTATAATACCTATCTCATCATCATCTTAGTACATTCACGAATTTAGGCCATTTGTTGACCTGTTTCGGCCTCAAGAGAAACACCATCCAAAAGTCTTTTGAGTGGACGTCCTGGTCTTCTTCTTCCTGCAGGTTGATATTTTAACATTTGTTTGGGTATTCTGTGATCTTCCATTCGATGAACATGTCGCATCCATCTTGACTTATAATCATACATTTTGTTTTCTAAAGGTTCCATGTGTAATTCTTCTAAGATGTCTTCATTCTTTTGTGATCTAGTAGTGTGTATGCTGCAGTCCTCCGAAGATATCTCATTTCAGCAGATCTAAGTCTCTGTATATCCTTCTGTTTCAACGTCCATACTTCGCTACCATACAAAAGAGTTAGAAGAGCCAGTGTTTTATACACTTTTAATCTTGAATCCATTTGGACTAACTGTGGCTTGAAGATACAATTTATTAACCCTAAAATTCTTAAAAAATTAGATATTTTTGCATTTACATCCTTTTCTTCTTCATATGAGATATTGCATCCTAGATATGTAAAATTATTCACCTGCTTCAAAATTTTATTATATCTGTTTATTTTAATAGGATGTACTGAGTTTCGTTGTGAAACTCGAAAATTGTGACCGCTCGAGCAATTTGTAAATTTTCACTTCAGGTGAACTCCTACACCTAATGGTTTTAGAGGGTCCAATTGTGAATCTAAGCCATCGAGGGATCCAATCAGGCACACACAAATAAATTAATCAAAATTGATCCAGTAGTTTAAGGAAAAGATCAGTGACAAACACATGTACAGAAGAATTATTTATAAAGATAGACTAAACAAAGGACTATGGTCAAATATTAGGTAAGACTAACAAAACATGAAATAGAAATACAATAAAATAAAGTTGGAAAAGCTTCTAGATATATTATTATAGATACGACTTTATACAAAATGCTGTTCATTTGTATTTAAATAATGATAGCGATTGACAGTCCTTGACATGACTGGGAAGTGAATTCCAAGCTCTAGCCATATATATTGTGTACGATTCAGAGTACAAACCTGTCCTGTTCTGTGGTATACAGTGAACAAGTGCCTTTTTATCTTGTTCCTAAATTGTGATGAGCCGATAAATTTTGAAAACGCGTTGATAAATAACTTAGTAATATGAGTCTTACAAGTCTCGGAAATTTTATTTTAATATTTAATAATTAGATGATGATCTGTCAAATGTTTAAAATATGATAAAATGGATATATCACATCTTTTGACTTAAGAATCTGTGGTATTTAAGTTTTATTTTAAATATAAATAAAATTATAGAGAATGAGAGCCGTAAAATAATAGAAACTAGAAGTATGATGTATTTCTTCAGGAAGCAAGGTATGGTCTCTGAGGAGGAAGTGGTTTATCTTATGGAAAGAGTTCCTTTTCGATATTGAATTCGATTTGTACTATCGACTGGCGGCCGGGCGACACGTAAGCAGATTCGCTGGGATCCGGTAAGAAGATTTGGTCGCACCGGAAAAGTGTTAGAGGGTAATAAATGACGTCACCAAGCAAATAAATCGGATCAAATCCCCCCACTGAAAACAAAACTTCGCTTCAGGAAGAAAAAGCAGCGTCTGATGTGGTGAAACAAACTATATTCAACATCAAGATACAGGCAAAATTATTCATTGAATTTGAAAAGTATACTGTTTGAGTTACGCATAAAAACAGAAATAGACCTTCTGCAGAAAGCATAGTGTTACAACTACATCAATAATAATAGTAATAATAATAATAATAATAATAATAATAATAATAATAATAATAATAATAATAATAATAAAGGCCATAAATAACCAAAATTAAAATTTTATAAAACATGGCAATCCCTTATTTGGGAGCGAATCTTGGATTGTCACTACCAAACAAGAAAGTAAAATCCAAGCAGCCGAGATGAAATTTTTAAGACGAGTAAAAGGGTGTACTAGAATGGACCAGATAAGAAACGAGGCTATTCATTAAGAACTGCAGATCGGCTCCATAAAACAAAATATATCTAATAACAAGAAACAGTGGAAAGAACATGCAGAAAGAATGGAAGAGGGTAGATAACCTGTATAATCTACTTCCCTCAAATCATTGTTAATGTTATTCTCCCACCTCATTCTTGGTCTACCAACTGGGCGTTTTCCCTCTGTCATTCCTACAAGAAGCTTCCATGCAAGTCTTTCATTCCCCATACGTGCAACATGTCCTGCCCATCGCAGTCTATGAGACTTAACTGTTCTTATTATATCTGGTTTCCTATAAAGACCATGTAGTTCATTGTTATGTCTTCCCCATTCACATGTTTGTTCATCTCTCTTTGGTCCAAAAATTTTCCTAAGTACTTTATTCTCAAATACTTGTAATCTCCTTTCATCCCTTAAAGTAACAGTCCATGTTTCGCACCATATAATATAACTGGTAGAATAATAGTTTTATATATTTTCAGTTTAACGTTTTTTGAAAGGAGTTGGGACATCAAGAGTCTCTGCAATGCATAATAACCACGCATTTCCAGAATTGAGCCTATGTTTAATTTCTTTGGGCATCTCATTCCTATTTGTGATTATTGTTCCTAGGTATTTGAATTCAGCCACTTCCTCGAAATTTCCCTCATTTGTCATTAGCTGTCCATTTCCATTATATAATGTATTTCTACGATTGACCATATATTTAGTTTTATTGATATTTACTTCCAGTCCCAATTGTTTAGTGTTACTCAATAGTGTGTGCGTGTTGTCCTTTAGTATCTCCTCGCTATCGGCCAATAGTACTACATCATCAGCATAAACTAACAGCTTATTAGTACCATTTAGTTGTAAGCCTTCCTCGTTCTCTAAAGATGTAATGGCATGTTCTAGTACAAAATTAAATAGTAGAGGAGATAGTGCATCTCCTTGCTTCAACAAGAAAAAGTACTTATTACAATTTTAAAATATTATTAAAATATAGACTAAACAAAACATAATGCAAATGTGGTCTAATATTAGTTAACACTAGCAAAACATAGAATTCAAATAAAATAAAATAAAGAAACAAAAATGCCAACATGAATAATGATGTGAAAGATTATGATGGCCAGATGGTGTTCGGGAACTATTTGTTAATAAACGAATTAACTGATGAAATATTGTAGAATTGTGAAACGATTAATGAATTAATATATTGAATTAAATTACAGTTATTTATAAAAACAAAATCATTTAATATAATATATTGTCTGTAAAACTCGTACATACATTTCTCGACAAATGTAGTACAGTTTATTTCTTTGCACCCTATTTCAAGCAGGACAGTGAGAATTTACAGATAGTTATATTGTGAATCCGGGCGTATACTAACACATTTTACCTAGCAGAGGTTCGAAGCTGCGATCTCCAGGGGACTACAACTTTTGTTGCAAAAGAAAGCAATTTCACACTTGCCTTGTTTCTACATTGCGGAATTTAAAATTCAGAACACCAAGACTGTAGCGTACAAAGGAAACTAAAAAACCATCCAGGCCAATTTTCATACGACTCTTGCCTAACACTGCTGTCAAAGTCACATAAAAGTAAGATATAAAATGTCACCAATTGAGCTGGATATAACGACAAACTTTAATTTAACGATAGAAAATAAAAAATAAAAAAAAACTCAATAATATTGCTGTACAGTCCACCGCTGTGGTCTCAGGGTAGCGTGCTGCCTTGTCACGCAGCGGGCCCGGGTTCGATCCCCGGTCGGGACAGTTTTTCTGGGTGAGATTTTTATCGGGGTTTTTCCTCACCTGTAAGACAAATGTCAGGAAAACTTGAAGGCCCAAACGGTCCCCTAAATCATATGGCCATCGCAATCATCATCATTCAAATTCATCTTAGGTTAAGTTTAGGATTAGGGACTCTCCTGGCGCACCACTATCATCATCACCCATCATATCATCGGGGCAACGTAACCCCGCCTTCCAGGCGCCCCAACCTTAGAAGTGGGTTACAATTAAGCCATGCCAGGAGAGAAACCAGGAATGTCGAAAGACAAACCTGGGGCATTTGAAAAAAGGAAAAAATATTGCTGTACAAAAATAAGTGATTTTATCTTCGTTGTTTTTTTTTTTTACAATTTTATAAGTCAGTTGAAGCATTGAACCTATTTCTTATTTCTTGATCATAATTTTTATATTTTCCTTGCTCCATACGATTATTAAATGCTAATTTTAAACTGAAATTTTAATTTTCTAAATTAATTGTGCTATATTTATTTATGTAATGCTCTCTTACTTTCATTTATATGGGTACATAACAAGACATAAAACTTTTGTAGAATCCTATACCCAACCGGAACCTTAATAAATATTATAATAATTACACACATATTACAGGAATATTATTATGCCTCAACTAAAAACAACAATAATATATATACACGCTTATAAATAAATAAATATCCTCAACATGTGTCCAACTCAAGGTCGGATCGAGGGATAAGATGAGATGAGTATGGAGAAATGGTAGAATGAAATTTGTGGCAGCCCAAACTCCGTTTCGTCCACCAGGAAACCCACATATAGTGACCGAGACTCTATCTCGGGACCCCAACGGTGAGAGGCAAGCAACTAACCTCTTGCGACATGGAGCCGCCAACAAGACACTTTTACTTTATGTTGATGATGATGATGATGATGATAATAATGATAATAATAATAATAATAATAATAATAATAATAATAATAATAATAATAGATAGATCATAGGTTGATTAATGTCTTTGACATCGTTCGATTCCTAATAGCCAATTTTATCGGTCCATCCAATCTCCCGGTTGTAGGTGTTTCTCCTTGATATATGAAACATTCCCTGACTCCAGGAGGTTATAGGTCTTCCTCTGCCTCGTCTTCCCTCAGGTTTCCATTCCAAAACACATTTTGGACATGTCCGTACCATCTTAATTGCTGAGTTTTAATATAATCTATTTTTTTCTCTTCCTGAAATTCTTGCTGCCCTTCGTATAAAATCCATTTCCGTTGACAAAAGATAATTATTTGTTTTTGTTGTTAATGGCCAAAGTTCTTTTCCAAAATAAATTATAACTAAACTCACAGGCATTATCGAACCCATAGGTTCATGACCGCGCGTACATAAGCTCTCCATACATCCCTATCCTGAGCTAATGTTTTCCAATCATTCCCTGTATAATCTACTTCCGTCAAATCATAGTTAATGTTATTCTCCCACCTCATTCTTGGTATACCAAATGGGCGTTTTCCCTCCGTTTTCCTAAAAGAAACTTCCATGCACGTCTTTCATTCCCCATTCGTGCAACATGTCCCGCTCATCGCAGTCTACGAGACTTAACTGTTCTTATTATATCTGGCTTCCTATAAAGATAATGTAGTTCACTGTTATGTAGTCTTCTCCATTCACCTGTCTGTTCATCTTTCTTTGGTCCAAATTTTTTCCTAAGAACTTTATTCTCAAATACTCGTAATTTCCTGTCCTCCCTTAAAGTAAGAGTCCATGTTTCGCATCCACATAAAGGAAAATTTATAATTGCTTGCCTCAATGGAATATTGTGGGATAAAATTATAAGTAATAAAATAAAATAAAATAATAATAATAATAATAATAATAATTAATTATTATTATTATTATTATTATTATTATTATTATTATTATTATTATTATTAACCTTTATGAAAAAGTGAGAAAATAAAAAGTACGTAAATATATTAATGCACTCTTGTTTTATTTTTAAAAATCCTATTTTTTTAACTCTATATTGTTATGAAACTAAGACAGTACATTACAGATGCTAGTATATTAATGGATATCCTATTATCATCCCCACAGTTACAGCCCTTTTTATTCACAGAACAGCTTTTATTACTGTGAAATTATACTGCAGTTCACGAACAATAAAGATACCAGTTTAGTATTTATAACTCGAAAGGAATATGAAATGCGTCCTCATTAAAGTTCCGTTTGTATTCAGAAACAACAATAACAACAATTATAATAATAATTAGTATTGTTATTATTATTATTATTATTATTATTATTATTATTATTATTATTATTATTATTATTATTATTAGACTAGTGGACTAGTGGTTATGCTCCCTGCCTCTGGTCCCAAGGATCGCGGGTTCAAACCCGGCCGGGGTCGATAGATTTTTTAGGATGGAAAAATCCAAGGAGCAAGTCCTTCGGGACGAACTTCGAGCCGTGGGTCCCGAATCTGAAGATTTTCAAGCTCGTAAAAAATCCTTAAGCCTGAATGAAAAGGCCTCTAAGCAAAAATTTACCGAATTTTCCCGTCCTAGTACTACTTTGGTTTCCTAGATGTCAGTATGAGGCGGAACGCTGACCACGTACCACTCAAAATGACATCTATACGAAAACAAGTGTAACTAAATTAGTATGGTTCAAATTCTTCCCTGTAGGGGGAGAGCGCCTAAATCTCTGTAAAGGGAAAACATAGGCTTACAATACAATACAATTATTATTATTATTATTATTATTATTATTATTATTATTATTATTATTATTATATAGCAGATTTCACAATGTTTCATATTTTCCTGCGCCTAATTATTATACTATCATTCTTCTCCACATCTCTCCGACAATCTGTTCTCCATCATACAATCTTTTTTTCCCTCGTGCTGTTCAAAACACCAACAATCCATGTCATTTTGGTCATCCCTTTCATCTTCTACGAGTATTTTTCTTGAGAACTTGACTTCTGTCTTCTTTTTGACATGACCACATCATTTTAATTGTTTGTTTATTATTATCATTATTCAATGCCCCTGGTTGTCATTTGGACATTTCTGGTATTCTCACCCGGCATTTTCTTAATTGTTACCCACTTCTGATGTTGGGGCGCCTGGAAGGCGGAGTTACGTTACCCCGATGATATGACGAGTGATAAATGATAATGAAGCGCCAGGAGAGTTCTTAACCTAAACCTAACCTAAATTCCAGACCATGGGCAACCACAGGAAGGATTCCCTTTAAGGAAAAAATCCTATGGTTTGACTGAGAATCGAAGCTGGGACCTCATGAACAGTAGAGAATGAAAGCAGATCGAATGCCAATATTAATTTTAGACTATTTAACTCATGCCCCAAATGGGAGTCAATGACCAATCGCGTTTCAATGAATTTTGATTTACAACCAATCACAGTCGCTTTTCACTTCGATTTTATCAAATAATTTCATCATATTAAAGAAAGTTAATCCTTTTTTAACATTCTGAATGGGGCAGAGCATTATTTTTCAGTGGCTGACTCCCGAAGAAATACGGCTACCAGATTGTATATAGGCCTATAGTGCACGAATGTAAACAGATACTACATTCGTAGTAATTTATTATACCACAATAAAAGGAAACCACTGTTTGCACTTTCTTAAACGTATTATTTCCCAGGAATTTACGTTCCAAAAAATATAATTTACATCATAGGACATCATAAATTAATTAATAACCTATAATGTTGGTTATAAACACTTCCATGTGTTTCATTTTTTCTCCACTAGGGTGCATTCTTACAAAATTGCGATCCTTTGCCAATAAATAATATGATCTGGTAGCAGTGATGAACAAATAAAGCATAACAAACGTTTCTCGTTTGTTTTAAAACATCACAGTTTACATTAAATCTATAAATAATTTAAAATAACTTTATTTAAATAATGATTTGTGAGTAAACAGCTTAATTTTATTCGTTAAATAGTCCTAACAAATATAAATATTTTAAAATAACTATATTTAAACAATGATTTGTGAGTAAAAAGCTTAACTTTGTTCGTTAAATAGTCCTAACAAATGCCCCTCTTCATTTCCAAATCTCTAATTTGCAAATCACTCGTGTCATTACTTATGACTATTTAACTCATGCCCCAAATGGGAGTCAATGACCAATCACGTTTCAATGATTTCTGTTTTACAACCAATCAGAGTCGTGTTTCACCAAATATTTATCAGTGTTATAATTACCATATTAAAGAAAGCTCCTCCTTACAATATTGCGTTCCTTTGGCAATAAATAGTATGATCTGGTTGCAGTGATAAACAAATGAAGCAGTAGAAGCGTACCTATCGTTTCTCATTTGTTTTCAAACATCGCCGTTTACATTAAATGTATAAATATTTTAAAATAACTATAGTTAAATAATGATTTGTGAGTAAACAGCTTAATTTTATTCGTTAAATAGTCCTAACAAATGCCACTCTTGATTTCCAAATTCTCTAGATAAATTCACTCCTCACTTCGTGAGTCGTGAATTTATCGATAATTTGGAAATCACTCGTGGCATTACTTATGATAATAAGCCAGACTGCAGGAGAATTTGTCGGTAACCCGAAGAAGAGATGGGTCCAACTCTTCTATCGAAATCTGAGAGGTCGGAACAAGCCTTAAAAACTCAACCCGCCAAATCTTGATGATGATGATGATGATGAAAGCTGAAAAAAAGAGGAATTGAAAATTTTACACGTGGATAGTGGATGAGGTTAGCCACCTCTCAGCCAGATGGATAACAGAATGAGAGTTTGAGGTATGTACTGATGTATTTCTCTCTGGAGACCTGCGATAGTTATTCATGTGATCACTAATGGCTTGCCGGCAACTCCGAATCCAGAGTGCATTGAATTATTTATGTACCTGACTACAGACTGTGCCTTCCAGGTGTTCATCATCACTTTAATAACATAATGACAATTCTGTTAATAGCAATACGAATACAGGTGAACTTGGAAATAAAGGTGACCTGAAGACATCATCATCCATGCAATTATTAGGCCGTGTGGCCTGTTACGGTCTCAAAGAGGAATTTTCCATCCAGCGCTTTTTTGGACGTCCCAGCGATCTTTTGCCTTGGGGGCAGTAGCGAAGTATGGCTTTTGGAATTCTATGAGACGGCATTCGTTTAAGATGGGCTTTCCAGGTGTTCTGGTAGTTTTGTATATGGTGCAGAATGGGTTCTACATCCAACTCTTCCATAATTTCCGCGTTTCTTTTATGGTCCCACTTTGTGTAGCCTGCTGTAGGGCGCATTAATCGCATCTCATTTGCTGTTATTCTGCTTTCATCTATTCTTCGTATTACCCATGCTTCACTACCATATCTAAATACCTTATGACACAAAAAAGTGAAAACTCCAGAGCTATACCTTATCTGCTCTTAGAGTCATCCTAACATAAACAAACGCCAATTGTATCCTTCCTCCATTCGTACCACAATTTCTATTACTTTTACAGAGAGTACGTGTGAAGTTAATAAGACATGTGATCGTTGAATTGGGTACATTACAAGAAAGCTGGTGAGATTTTTCACTGAATTTGTGAAATACATTTAAAATAACTGTTTTTGACCACTAGTCAAAGGTTTATCAAACTTTTGTTTTTTAAAAAAATATAAAGCGACACATAAACAGAAGACTCGACATTTTCGGCCATTTTGTTGCATCAGAATCGACTGATGCATGACTCAAAGCATCATCCATATGTAATAAACTATTTTCAGTTGTAATATTGATAGGGAGCACGTGTGAAGTTAATAAGACATGTGAACGTTGAATGGGATAGATTAAAAAAAAGCTGGTTAGATTTTTCTCTGAACTTGTGAAATACATATAAAGTAACTATTTTTTGGTGACTAGTCAAAGGTTCACCAAACGTTTGTTTTTAAAATGTAGGTGGCGACACAGCTAGAGAAGACTCCACACCTTCAGCAATTTTGTTGCATCAGAATCGACTAAAGCATGGCCCCTCAAAGCATTATCCATATGTAAGAAAATATTTTTTTGGTCGATGTGACTAATTTCTTATACTTACCAATATTGTTGTTACTGGAAGTCAATGTTCCCACATCTAACCTGGTTGCTATGCAAACAAAAGAAATCACAATGCTGATATGGACTCAAAAAGCACACGTTCGGTAAGTAAATAAAACATTTCTTGAATGTTTTGTACACTAACTCGTACCTTTCTTTAGACTTTTCCGGAATTAATGCAGAACATCCAACTCTCCAGGCTTCTTCAATTTCTCTATCATCCACCACGACTCCTTCCATAATGAAATTATCAAACAGATTCTAATCACGGTACTACATATAAAAATGTCTCCACAGCCAACAATCCTTGCTTATAATATAACAAATGAAAAGCTACATAGCAACGATCACCAAATGTCTCTTTCTCATAGAAGTCATTTACATCCAACCAATATTTTAATTTATTTATTACTATATTTAATAAAAATTAGTGACATCGACCAAAAAATAGTATGCAATACACATGAGGTAAGCACGTAACAGATCTCGAAAATTGAAAAACTCGGCGCAAGCGTCTCGTTTTGTTTATAAACTTTTTCTCGATCAGTAACAGGTGCTTACCTCACTTGTATCGCAATATACTATTAAGTTGTAATTATTGATTAGGTATATTTTAGAACATTTTCTATGTTTTGAGTATTATTATTTTCATTCACCAAGAATAAGAAGTATATTCAGAGGACATATTTATAATTTAATGAAGGGAACTACTTTTTCTCGATCTTACTGCTTCTAATTGTACGTCGTTGTCCATAAATAAAGCTATTAATTATAACTAATGAAAAGCGAGCAGGTCATAATGGTTTTGTTTTCAAGAGGATCACTTTAAGAGCGGATAGCCTATAAATATTCGGCAGACTTTGAGATTCGCTCGCATGCAGTTGCATTTATACCACAAGTTTTATACTTCCGGTTATTATCTGTGGAGGACGTCATGACATGTCTAACATATGCATCAATTAACCTGTTTAAGCAAATAATTGTTTCACGATCCTCTATTTTTTCTGAAAATGAATATGTACAGTCTATAGTACAGTGTGGGAAATTCCTTATCACAAGCAAATAACATCACGAACAAAAATTTTGGCGAAAAAGCACAAATAGATATTTGAAGGCAGAACTAAAAAGAAAACATGAATAATAATAATAACAATAATAATAATAATAGTTAATATATTCTATAGTGTCCTGCCCTAGAGCAGGTCTTTCACTGCAATCATAGCATTTTCATGCTATGCTTTGCAGCTTTACTAGGGAATTATAAGTGTGGTAGCTTCCTCTAGCTTTCCAAAAGTTGGATGATGATGATGATGATGATGATAATGATAATGATGTCCAGATGATGTTCGGTGATCTTTTGGGCCTCGAAGCTTCCTGACATTTGTCTTACGGGTGAGGAAAAACGCCGAAAAAAATTGGATATATTTTTTATTAATCACTTTTGTTGGTATCTGTGGTTATAATTGAACAGATTGATTACAGTGAGAAACAAAAAAGTAACTTTTTTTGTCTCAGAAAAAATATATATCATTCTGATTGTACTTTTTCTTCTAAATTCAAATATATCAGTTTCTCTCCATCACGCACAGTTTCCGAGAGACAGGTTTTTATAATTTCAAACACTTTAATAGTTCCTACATTCGTATCTACACAATATTCGAACATTTGGACTCACCTAGAAAGTAAGAAATGGCGATTTGTGCTGATATATTTCGCCTGTGGAGCATCCCTCTTGATGGTCCAACAATAATCGGCCTGCATATTAGGATTCCATTTGCAGTGATATCTCTTTTCCATAGCTCAAATCTCCTGATGAAAGTGTTCCCCGTGCTTATCGCTCAAAGAACAAATAGACGAAAAAACTTTTATTAAAAAATAATTATTAAATCCATTAATTGAAATTGAAATAAAAAAACTGTGGATGATGGAGAGATTCCGAATACATATCTGAACTATTAAAAACTGAATTAAGTACAATTGGTACTCATGGGACAAAATCATGTTATCCAGTGTTAATTATCATTTTAGCGCAATTACATCTAAGGTAATATATTTTAGATACATATGGGTGTGAAACATCATTGCATGGAAGAAAATTAGCTAAAGTATTCGAAGATAAGTCCATAGTGTGGGAAAGAGAGAGAACTAAAAAAAAGACGTTTCATTAAGAATATGTTAGAGAGCCGAGTTTATCCGACTGCTGTTTCATCTGTTTTTATTTAAGAAGCATTAGTAAGACGCTATTTGTTTAAAAAATGAGTGGCATTAGATAACTTAATCCAAAAATACGACTTTTCCAGAAACTTACTGCTATCAATTACTTTAAAAGCAACTCCGCGTTATAAAAACAAATATAGAACACTCTTTAACGACATCTACCAGCGAGGAAAAACGACCCCAGCACACATTTAGGTATAGCAATAAAAAAATGTGAGGTATGCAAGTTATTTCCTGCAACGTAAATTTCTTAATGTTCTACAGAGGCACAAATATATCGAATAAAGATTAAGTCGATACATTTAAATATTTTTAATCATTTGATAAGTTCCTACACATTACATGATAATATATCCTAATCCCCAGCTTTATAGTTTTCTGCATGACTTCAGAAATATTTATCTTCTTTAGTTTTTACACGCTTTATATTAGCTTGGCCTGCGTCTATCTATGTAACGAAATATTTCAACACGATTTTCACCCTCTTAAAACATTGGATCGACTTCAAACTTTATATACTTGTAAAGGACCAATGGCAATACAATAATTTCATAAATAATATATAATATATAATATGTTGCGGACTTATCGAGTTTTTAGTCCATGGTTGTAAGAAATTAATATTATATCCTCTGGTAGCTCAGTTGGTAGAGTGATGGACTGTAGTGGTATATAATTTCAGTAATCCATAGGTCACTGGTTCAAATCCGGCCCGGATGATTTTTTACATTTTTTTAGCTTATACTACAATAGTATCGAGTTTAAATATATTTACATTTTCAGAAAACCAAACTAAAAAATAAAAAATATATAATAGTTTAAAAAACTAAAACAACAAGCTTTATTAGAAAATCCAACTAAAAAATGAAAAATAATTTTAATTTCCAACACGCTTGGGATAAAATTGAAGTGGTCAACAAAAAAAAATCATCTCCAACACATCTAGAATAAAACTAGAGTTATCTACAAAAATAACATTTACCATCAAAAGCGTGGGGTGCTCTATATCAATTAATATATTTGATAATAAACAGATATTGGTAAAAGTAAAGTCTCTAAGAAGAAAACTTAAAAACCATAAAAAGTACCCCACGCTTTTGATGGTAAAATATGTTTTTTTTTGTAGATAACTCTAGTTTTATTCTAGATGTGTTGGATATGATTTTTTTTTGTTGACCACTTTAATTTTGTCGCAAGCGTGTTGGAAATTAAAATTATTTTTCATTTTTTAGTTCGGTTTTCTAATAAAGCGTGTTATTTTAGTTTTTTAAAACTATTAGTTTGTTTCATATATACTGTTCTACTATATTTGTCAAGGTCGTCTTTTTCCGTACCTTTTAACGATAGCCTATACTTTTTATGAAGCCTTATGTCCTCCAATACTTTTTGCAAACCCACCCCATATTAACATTGTTTTCTAATTTCCTTTTTTACAGTATATTTGTATTTTTTATTTAAAATATATTTGTTAAAAACGTAATCGAGCAAATGCTCTTCTCGTGCAAAGTTTATTTCTTTACACCACATTTGAATAATTCATTCCCAGCTACAATATAAAGGATTGCATAATTAAATTATAACTTAATATAAAGCTGTCGGCCAATATGGACTAGTGATTGTGTTCCTTGCCTCTGGTCCGAAGGGTTGCGGGTTTAAACCCGCTCGGGGTCGATGGATTTTTTAATGATGGAAAAATCCAAGGAACAAGACGTCCGGGAGAGACTTTAAGCCGTGGGTTCCAAATCTGAAACGTTATAGGCTCGAAAAAGAACCCCAAGCCTAAATAAATAGGCGTCTGTGCAAAATATACCAACTTTCTTCATCCTATTAACACCTTAATTGCCTACTATATATCTCATTGGATCGGTATTCTGACCGCATACCATTCATGACATCTATAGGAAATAAGCGTAACTAAATTAACTGGATTGTTACCGCCACTGTAGATGTAGATATTAAGCTACACTCATTCGTAATATTCCCTTTACATTGAACGACCATCTGAAGTCTTAAAATAGCAAGACAATCTCTTGTGCCAGTTATTTAAATGTTGTGGACCGCAGTGAGAACGAAATCATGTATAACTGTTGTTATGAGGTATATTGCATAATTCGACACACAAATATACACAGGTGATTTCTACTCGTTCGTTTTCATCTGTTTTATTAAAAACATTAAATCAATTAAACAAATTGATGTATCCTATATGATACATAGCCAATTTAAGGGTTAATCGAAGGAACGGATGAAGTATCTACCCTTACTTACTTAATATTTAATACAGGCTTTCCACTTTACAGCAGTTCGACCTTAATTCTTACTTTCCAGAGATTCCTATCTTCCCATTGTCCTTCTTCAATACCCTTCTTCATCATGGCATCATATATCCCCCATACCATGCTCTTCTACTTCTCCCCCTCTTCCTTCTGCCTGGTACCATCCTATCTAACACCCGTTTAGGCCACTGTTCATCCGACATCCTACCACTGTAAAGCTCTCTTTGTTATCATATCGATAACAGTTTCTTGTGCATCCATTTTTTGTCTAATTTATGTATTTCTAATATGTTGTAGCCTGGATAGTCTCATACTTGTCCGTAATAAGTATCTACCCTCATGGGATAAATTTGGAGGCCCATCTCCGGGAATTCAGAGGAACCGGTCGTCTCTATGATGTGTATCATTGGTGCTGACCTTTTTGAGGTCATGGCCCATTCCTAAAGTGCTTGTCTTGTGTTGGATTGGAATTTTGTGGAGTTATGGAAAATCGTCTTCTCCTAGCTTTCTTGTAGATGTTCTTGAAATGAAGACAATTTTTAGTTTTATGTTCTTGAATTAAGATGATCAACTCGTATGCAGAAAGTCAAGACTTTTTCTTATGATTCACAGTCTTAAAAATGTTGTCTTGAGGTTCTTTTCTGTTAAAACTTTTAAGGACTTGAAGTTGTTGGTTGAGTTAGCAGTGTGACTGTTGTCTGTAGAAATTGAGGGTATTATAGGATTTTTGCTAGGAGTATCAGGAGTTGTTGGAAGAGGTATTCTGAGTTTAGGATAGTTGAGGAAACTGAAGGAAGTGGTGGGAAATTTTCTTTGTCTTAAATTGTTGTTGGCTTTGATGTTGGTATTTCCTTTGTTGTATTCTCTTTGAACGTTGTTTCTGGCCTTGAGTTTAGATAATTCTTGAATTCTGGACATTGTCTATAACTTGCAGCATGTTCTTGTTAACACTTACGACATTTTGGTGTAGGTTGTGTGCACTCTGCTACTTTATGTTGTCCTGACCATCTAAAATGTCGCCAACAATCTCGATAAGGTTAAAGAGGCAACATTGAATATGGTACTCCAGTGAAAATAGACAAAACATCTCTCCGTTAGAATAGGAACTTGGTGAACTTCAATTACTCGTATTTTACACATTGAACAACCGAATGGATTAGGCTATTAACATAGATGGTCTCCATTTGAGGACAACTGCATGTTTCACTGTTTCAATTCCATGTGTTATGTTACCATTAAATAAACTAACCTAGTAGATTGAGAACTGGATGAAAATCAAAAACATTGTAATCATCAATTTGTGCGAAGGCGATTTTAGGATGTTAAAATGACCACAGTATCCACTGTTATTTACGTAATTTTCTACAATTTACACATGAAGTAAATGGCGTACTTCATCATTTACAATTCGATTGAAACTATAAGATGGACAAATGATCAATCTAAAACAAATATTGCACTAAGTTACTGAATGCATCCACATACGAGGTAGGTCCCCAATTTATCGTTTCATGATGTAGTAACAGTTAAATGATGTAAGAATTAGCGATTTAAAAAATTTGAACTTAATGGGTTACCTGAACAGAGACAAATAGGCCTATATATACAAAGTCCTCATGGAATTAAAGAGAAATGCATAATTGGTACTAGGAATGTTTGAGACCTTAATTACAAGGAAGATAAACTTAAAGATTATATATATCATCATCATCCGGTATCATGGCAGCTGCCGCCGTCTTCCGGAAACCAAACGCCATTCCTCTATGTCCATCTATTGATCTTCTTCCATTCCTCTGATATTCATAGCTGCTGGAGATACAAATCTAGAAACACCACAAAACTAGCAGGAACCAGCTCGAACACGCATCATTGGAAGAATGACACAAAATTGATCAAAACATCGTGGAGAAATTATTTCATTCTATGGCTGTCTGATTCAAAGAAGTACTCCCAGAAACGGACGGGCAACACGATTTTAGATATTGTATTTTTTTTTACAATATTCAATTTTTTTTCCTTTTACTTAACAGAAGAAGTGCCTATCTTAATATATAAAAAAATCGTGTCACGTTGTTTGTCCGCGATGGAATCCTAAACTACTGAACCGATTTTAATAAAATTTTGCACACTGTGTGCAGTTTGATCCAACTTGAGACTTAGGGTAGTTTATAACTAAATTCATAGCCGCATTATTTTTTATTGCAAATTATTTGTTTATTATTTAACAAAGAGTTATAATTATCTTGAGTTCCATACGATTCTAACAGATGGCGGTGTAATTATCTGTGAGTTCCATACGACTTTAACAGATAGCGGTGTAAGGTAATTTGGTAAGGTAATTGGTTTATTATTTAACAAAGAGAGATCCAGATGGCTGTGCTTTTTGTTGCAACCGCGAATTTCAATTGAATTACAAATATTTATTATTTCATAATTTAAGTGTGTTCAGTGTTTATTTTATTTTCAATATTATTAATTTCGTGTGTAAGTATTAGTTTTAAGTAATCTGGCTGAAAGACAGCAACTTAATTTAAATTTTTAACGTACCGTATACGTTAGCCACAGCAACGCGTGGCCGGGACTTCTAGTATTTTATAGAATTGTGAATTTCGTTATTTTACATATATTATTTACATATTTACAGAAAAAAAGTAAGTTTCAGAAATGAAATTTCTCCGCTTTGTAACTGGAAATACATTAGATCACAAAATAAGTAATAATATGAGGAAGGAATTGAACGTACAACCAACCACAACATTAATAGAAAAACGTAGATTAAAATGGAGAGACCATGTCCTACGAATGCCGAACACTAGGATATCAAGAACTGTTTTATATACAATCCGAGGGGGGGGCAAGAAATATAGGTCGACATGGCGTGAGCAAATTTGAGTCGAAAAAAAGACCAACAGGTCAGATTCTTGAAGAAACGGTGACGACGAATTTAAGAAAATATGACAATTAAACTTATTATAATAAAGAAAGATCCTTACATAGTTCTCAGGAAATCAAGACCAATGACCGCGAGTGAATTATCCATGGAAGATTGGAAAAACCACTTCCAATGTCTTTTAAGCCACCACCAAAGAACTATATCACAAGAAACACGTACCAGAACAATCACTGAACACCCAGAACACATAACTAAAGAAGAGATAAATCACGCCATAATATCGGCTAAGAACAAGAAAGCAGCGGGTCCCGACGGCATCTATGCTGAACATCTGAAAGACTCCTTGCATCTAATGGAAGACGTATGGCACAACTTATACAACAAATGTATAAACATAGGAAAAATCCCAGAAGCCTGGAGAACATCAGTAATAAAGATCATGCATAAAGGGAAACGAGACACCAACAACCCAGACTCGTACCTCGGCATTGCTCTTGAAAATTCTGCGTTCAAAATTTTCTCAAAACTCTTAACAACCAGGTTCACGAACATAGCGGATAGACACATTCCGGAATGCCAATTTGGCTTCAGAAAGGGCAGAGGCACATTACAAGCGGTGAACTACCTCATAGACTCGATTGAAGACACATTAAGACATAATGGAAAGACGTATTTCGCAGTGTTCATTGATTACAAGAAAGCGTTCGACCTCATCAACAGAGATGTACTCCTTCAAGGGGATATTAGAAGACTCGGGCCCATTAACAACGATTGTGAAACGCATTTTACGACCAAATTACGAGATGAGGCACATCCTAACACGGTATGCAATCCATGGCTTTCACCACAAGGTTTGCAGCACAAAGAGATTCCACGAGCCAAACCAACAATGCATATGCGAACTGTGCAACAATCCATGTGAACGATATCACGTCGAAAAGTGTGCGGAAAGACAATTATCGTTTAACAAGTTTTGCTTAGACTAAATTTACTAACAATTTCCACATTTGTGCGCATTTACTTTCATTGGTCATAATAAAACTGGTGAATTTTCTTCATCAAATTCCTATCTAACGCCGATTTTAATTATAAACTTAATTATCCTAATACTTTTGTCCATCGAATATTTTAATGGATTTTTTTGTAGTAACGAAATAAATTTTTAAAAACTTGTCTATGTTTTCTCATTTTACGATATGTGTGTAAACTTTAGTGTATACAATTAAGTAATTTGGGATTACTTACTTCGTCTTGGTGTAAGTCCTCTTTGCAAATATAGTATAACAGCTGAAGATCAAGACTTACCTGTAACAAAAGAAAAATATGTTAAGAAATGTTTAACTCGATATAATCTAGCAGGCATTTGTTTCACTACAGATAGGGCGGCTAGTGTTCAATTCTGCAAGACTATTTAACTCATGCCCCAAATGGGATTCAATGACCAATCACGTTTGAATTAATTTTGTTTTACAACCAGTGACAGTCGTGTTTCATCTCGATCTTCATCGATTTCTCTTTATCAGCTCCTGCTTTAGTGGTAAAGAAATCACCTCCTTTTTAATATTCTGAACAGATCAGAGCATTATTTTGCAGTGACTGACTCTCCAAAAAATACATTGAATATAGGCTAGCGTGACGGCTGTCTTTACCCCAGAACAAGCGTCTGGTACTCAATTCCGTTAGCTGAGTCGACCCCAGGGCCGCCAGAAGGTTTGGGTCAGTATTGGGACTCGAGCCCTATTTGAATTCTGCTTCTTCTTCAAAGTTTCCCTCATTTGTCATTAACTGTCCATATCCATTATATAATATTAACAACTATAATAGTTATGAATATGATATGAAATCAGTTAGTAGTAGAAACAATTCTGTATTGCTCTTTAGGTGCCAAACACAAGCAGAGGGATAATAGGGAAATATAATGAAATGCAAGCAAAACACTCTGAATAAGCAATTCTCAAGGTCGTTCCCTGACGTAACAATAACATTACTGTGTACCGTGAATAATTGAATGCGTCCTCTACTGTGTCAATAAAGACATTAGCCGTAATTACATGCAGTTTTCTGTGTAAACATAACCCCTTGTTGCTATAGTTACTGAACGCTTTGCTCAACATGGACATAACCGCAGGCGTTGATAAACTTTCCAAACAAACACATCGAAACCTGTCTCAAGACAACATTCTAACAATTTCAATGCTTTACTTTAGATTTTCTTTTGTTTTTTTCATAGTCTGCTTTTGGCTCAACTGCACTTCTACTAGCGCTTGATTTTTCAGTTATATTGTTGTAAACTATAGCTCTTTTTCTGTATTTACTAGCGTTATTTAATATTTTAAACTTTTTCAAACAATTTTTATAACATTATTAGACAATTTTGAAGTATTTATTTAAATATGCAAATCACAATATTATGACACTGTTATACAATATTCTGATGCTGCTATTTTCTCCACAGAGTATATTACTTAGTCCATGATTTTTCTATCGCTGTTTTGGATTATCGCTGGTTGGATCAGCGTTAGGGAGTGATCAGTAAGTGTACACCGATTTACTAAACGTTTGGTAACCTTAATATTATTAATATATTTTTTAACATAGATTTTGGGGATTTATTGCATGTATTGATCATTTAAATTTCATAGCGACGGATAATAATCGAGGATGATAATTGATATGTGGTTCGATTGTGGGTTATCGCTGGCTCTATAAACTCTGGCGCATGCGCACTGTTGTTCTATAGGACTTTGAAAATATTTCACGCTAGTATAAGTGCAGTTTTTCCCTGATGTTTTAAAATATTTCACGCTAGTTTAAGTGCAGTTTTGCCCTGATGTTTTAAAATATTTCACGCTAGTTTAAGTGCAGTTTTTCCCTGATGTTTTAAAATATTTCACGCTAGTTTAAGTGCAGTTTTTCCCTGATGTTTTAAAATATTTCACGCTAGTTTAAGTGCAGTTTTGCCCTGATGTTTTAAAATATTTCACGCTAGTTTAAGTGCAGTTTTGCCCTGATGTTTTAAAATATTTCACGCTAGTTTAAGTGCAGTTTTGCCCTGATGTTTTAAAATATTTCACGCTAGTTTAAGTGCAGTTTTGCCCTGATGTTTTAAAATATTTCACGCTAGTTTAAGTGCAGTTTTTCCCTGATGTTTTAAAATATTTCACGCTAGTTTAAGTGCAGTTTTGCCCTGATGTTTTAAAATATTTCACGCCAGTTTAAGTGCAGTTTTGCCCTGATGTTTTAAAATATTTCACGCTAGTTTAAGTGCAGTTTTTCCCTGATTTTTTTTCCATCTTCACATAAAGTACACGAGATACACACACCCAAGCTGGAGATTTAAAATCTCTTAATTCATTGGAAATCGAATAGAGATCACCGGAGTTGAAGGTAGGTACGTACTTTAGAGACAACTCCATGACGATTAACAGCTTTAAACACATATTTTCAAGAACTACTACTATTACAATAAAAATCAAGTATTAGAATACATAGTTATGCCAGACAGCTTACTTATATATCATCATCATCAACAAGGATTAAGCCCAATGGCCTGTTCCGATCTCATTATAGGTCGAATTAGTCCTTCCATCTCTTCAATGGTCTTCCCAAAATTCTTTTCCCTTTTGGTTTATACTTATACATTCTTCTTGGTATGCGCTATTCATTCATTCGTAATACGTGCTGAAGGTAAGCATTTTGATAATATTTTATTCTTTCACAGAGAATAAATATATTAAGTTCTGTTCTTATATCTTCGTTTTTCATTTTATCGGTCCTTTGGTATCCTGCTATTGCTCTCAACACCTTCATTTCTGCAGCCTCTATTTGTTTACTATCTGCCTTTGTTAATGTCCAGGTTTCACATCCATAGATAAGAGATGGAACTGCCAATACTTTGTAAAACTTCAAAATCGTTTATTTTCTAGTCTTATTCAATAAAGTGCGTTTAATTGTACCACATAGATAATTGAATCGATATATTTTAGTGAGCTTACTTATATATATATATCCATCCATAGTAATTCTGCCCGAAGGCAGGTTCTTCACTGCAATCATATCATTTTTATGCTATGCTTGCAGCTTTACTAGGGAATTCTAGGTGTGGTAGCTTCCCGTTGTTTTCCACACCGGTGAAGGATGATGATGGTGATGATAATGAGAAGGATGATGATGATGATGATTATGATGGCCATATGATTTCAGGGACCGTTTGGGCCTTAAAGTTTTCCTGAAATTTGTCTTACAGGTGAGGAAAAAACACCGATCAAAACCTCAGCCAGAAAAACTGCCCCGACCGGGGATCGAACCCGGGCCCGCTGCGTGACAAGGCAGCACGCTACCTCGAGACCACAGTGGTGGACATTTATATACATATATATATATATATATATATATATATATATATATATATATATATATATAATGTGTTCGTAGCTCGGTCCGATCGATCCACGCCGACCGTGGTCTGGGTATTGGCGCGCCTTTCGCCAAATTTGCACGTACCCGACTGGCAAGTCATTGGTACGGGGCACTATGTACTGTGCTAAAACTACAAATTACTACTGTACTAACTAACATTATATTTACCTGCATCACAACCTACTTTGAAAGTTGACTAAAATAAATAAATAATTTTGAAATATGAAATATTTCTCAAGTCATTTATCAATACATTTTCAAACTTTGTCGGCTTAACACAATTTAGACACAAGCTCACAAGATGCTTCTTTACTTCCGATACCACAGCACAGGACATATTTATACTCTTAATCTTACACAAAATCTATGATCAGAGCATGGAACTCACTTCCCAGTCATGTCAAGGATTGTCAATCATTATAATTATTCATCATCATCATCATCATCCTTCACGGATTAGGTCTTTGCCTATTCCGATCTCAAATATGTTCAGGCCAAAGCTTTCTTGGTCTTCCTAACGAATTTCGTCCTCCAGCATTGCACATCAGTGCCATCTTTGGTAACCTATCCTTTGTCATTCTTTGCAGATGTTCTATCCAATTGTTCCTGTTTTCTTCTATTTGTTCAAGAAGTGGTTGTACTTTTAGTTCCTCTCTAATATTCTCATTTCTAATATGTTCTTCTCTTGTACAACCTTTCATAGCCCGTAGGAAGCTCATTTCCGCTGCCTGAATTTTACTTTTGTCTTTTTCCTTCAGGCCTCACTTCCATACATCGCCACTTTCTCAAAAGTCTCACACAATTATTATTATTATTATTATTATTATTATTATTATTATTATTATTATTATTATTATTATTATTATTATTATTATTATTATTATTATTTAAATCCAAATTAACTGGTATCCTAAGTGCCACACAATGAAAATACTATCTGCATAACAACTGTATTCAGAATTTTGTACTTAACGTATACATATTCATCTAATAAGCTGTTCTTACTTTCATCAGCATCATCATCATCTTCATGGTAGGCCATCGGCCTGTTCCGCTCTCAGAATCCATCCCCCCATCGTCTTGTAAGACGTCCCATTTTATTCTATTCCAAGTTTTGTTAGTGTTAGCTAATATTGAATCATATCCGCATTATACTTTGTTTATTTAATTAAATGGATATAAAGTTTTATGTGATTTTTATATTTATTAAGATATAAATTAGTTACAGCTGTTTCGGTACTTTGTACCTTCTTCAGACATGTTAACAAATTAATTAATTTTGTTATTATAGTACATAACAACTGTAACTTTGCAACCATTTTTTTATACAATCTCTATTACACATTTAAAATAGGTGATTCATTCAAATCTAGTTGGGAATTTAACAGTTTATTACCAATTTTCAATTTATTTATTTCTACAACTTCTAAAAGTCCAACTTCTTTCCTTTGTCACTTCTTCTTCTTCTTCTTCTTCTTCCTCTATGCATGAAAGCAGGGCAGCTTGTTGCGTGTTCATTCACTACAGGTCCGGGGTATGGTGACATTCTTCCATCGTAGTTGTGGTCTTCCTAATGGCCTTTCCTGCTGAGGTGTCCAGTCACGTACTTTCTTCACTAATCTACTGTTCTCCATTCTATCTATGTGGTCGTTCCAATTTAATCTTCTATCATTTATCCAAAGGTTTATAGGTTCAATTTCATATTCTTCTCTAATAACAGAGCTGCGAATTTTCTCTCTCAGCGATTTTTCTACGATTTTCCTTAAAACTTTCATTTCTGTTGTTTCTTTGATTTGTTTTTTTTTTTTTTTTTTTAGTTTCTGTTCGGCATTCACAACCATATGTTATAACTGGTCTTATGACAGATTTGTAAATTCTTACATTTGTCACAAACATGTAAAATGTTGAAATTTGGATCAAAACAATGGTCATATTGGAGAGGGTGGTTAGCATGATTTGAATTATCTAAATTTCTGTTATGTGCTCTCATATGTTCCTTTATACGAGAAATAAAAGATCTGCCAATCTATATTTTAATAATGTTTTAAAATGTCCTATATCCTTACTATTAAACGTATCTTTAAAATATTGTCTCAACCATTGTTACTTACCTTGTGTATCCAGAGATAGCATGAGAGGAGTCGTTCCTCCATTCAGCATTCTTGATGCATCCTGTAGATTCATTTACTCAAATCACTGAACTTCAAACTATTTTTAACTTTACAATTTTTAATATTCTATGAACTATTTTCTACAGGAATCATACGACTATTTGAGAATAAAGTCCTTAGGAAATCTTTTGAAACAAAGAGGGATCAACAGACAAGCGAATGGGAGAGACTCCATAGCAGTGAGCTTACATGATATTTATGGAAAACCAGATATAATAAGAACAGTTAAGTCACGTAGACTGCGATCGGCAGGACATGTGACACGAATGGGGAATGAAATAAAGGTTTGAAAACTCTTTGTTGGAAAACCAGAAGGAATTTACCCAGTATGTAAGCCAAGAATGAGGTGGGAGAATATCATTAACCATGATTTAAGGGAAGTAGGTTATACAGGGGATGATTAAAAACCATTAGCTCAGGATATGAATGGATAGAGAGCTTATGTTCGTGCGACCATGAACTTAAGGATTCGATAGTGCTAAATTAATTACTTGTCATAAGACTGACAGGAATAAATCGATGATATGACATCTTCGAGAATCTAACACAGGCTCGTGCGGTTTACAGAGAAAATAATCATAAGGTTAGCTTGATTCAATATTTTAAATTTATTTTGATTTTCTTAAACGGATTTTGCTATTATTCATCCGAGACGCTACCCAGTACTACTCGCGAGCTTCAGTGGACCCCGTTCAAGAAACTATATTCAAAGAATAATAATTTTATATTATGTCTCATTTATAAGAATAATAATTTTAAATTATGATCATTTATAACCTATCAAGTAAAGTGGACAATTCAAGATTTAAGATAAGATTCTTAAAAAATCAATCAATCAATTAGTGTATTCACGTAGACTTTCACGGCCGGAGTTGCTATGATGATCTTGAAGAAGATTTTCGGGCTGTAGGCCATGGTCGCGAGGCTTGTAGTTCCCCGACGTTTCGCCAGAGACTGCGTCTGGTATCCTCACGGGTTGTCTCCAGACGCAGTCTCTGGCGAAACGTCGGGGAACTACAAGCCTCACGACCACGGCCTACAGCCCGAAAATCTTCTTCAAGATCATCATAATCAATTAAAGATTTATATCAACAGAGACTTAACCATAATATAATAAATGTACCACTTTCAGTACGAACGTCAACAAATGAATGAGTATACAAATAAACAAATGAACGAGTAGACAAACTAATGAGCAATACACACAAATTCCTTAGAAAAAAATAATTTTATATTGTTAATTTAGAATATTTTTGCGCGATAGTGCGTTTTGTCGTCCTTACCAGCAATGGCGATCATTATTGAAAGTTCAACTTCCTACATTTCGGGGTTGCCAACCTAAATAACTATACTGTAATATTACATTTACACTCACGTGCGGGAAGTAAAACCACTGCCCTCTATGTACACTACGTACAATGTATATACAGAAAATATCCAAAATGTAGTGTTAATGTACATTATACGAAAAACACTGGATTTTAAATGAACTGAACTTTATTTGAAACAATATAAAATAATAAATACGTACTTGCGGCCATGTTATCAATAATTCTCAAGGCCTCCTGTAGTTTCAACTAATAAACATTGCCCACACTGTTAACGTTAGTCAATTATTTATAATGAACGCAAATATTTCTAACAAATATGTTATTATTTTACTATTATTTATTATTTTAAAAACACCATCGCGCAAAAAATAATGTACAACGCTCGTTTGTCAAGTGTTTTACAGAATCGAGGAAAAACCACTTCCCATCCACACATCGTAATATACTATATTTTGTTTAATTTAATTTATTTGTAACACATATTATACAAAAAATTTACTTTTCTGCACTCCTTCTCTATATGAACTTTAATTACGCTAAATATCACACTCCTCCGTGTCCGAAATCTGCTTAAAAAGGGATGCAAAGTTTCACATGTTAGTTTCCTTCACGTATTAATATAAAGATGTGATTTTATTAACATTTCACGAATAGAAAAGACTATTTAACTCACGCCCCAAATGGGAGTCAACGACCAATCACGTTTCAATGATTTCTATTTTACAACCAATCAGAGTCGTTTTTCACGAAATATTTATCAGTGTTAAATTTACCATATTGAAGAAAGCTCTTCCCGTTTAATATTCTGAACAGGTCTGACCATTATTTTGCAGTGACTGAGGAGCTTGTAGAAGTTAATATAAAAACAATTTTAGCTATTTATTATACCACCAGAAAAAAGAAACCACTGTTTGCACTTTCTTAAATGTATTTTTTCCCAGGTAATAATCCAGAAAAATATAATTGTCATATTTACATCATACGACATCAGAAATGAATTAATATACAGTTTGATGTGTTTAATTTGTTCTCCACTAGAGAGCATTCTTACAATATTGCGTTCCTTTGGCAATAAATAGTATGATCTGGTTGCAGTGATAAACAAAAGAAGCAGATGAAGCGTACCTATCGTTTCTCATTTGTTTTCAAACATCGCAGTTTACATTAAATATATAAATATTTTAAAATAACTATAGTTAAATAATGATTTGTGAGTAAACAGCTTAATTTTATTCGTTAAATAGTCCTAATAAATGCCACTATTTATTTCCAAATTCTCTCGATAAATTCACGACTCACGAAATTTGGAAATCACTCGTGGCATTACTTATGATAATTTATTTAACAAGAACATAATATAAAATTAAAACAACTTCCTCAGAAGATATCAGAACAAAACAAAATGCACTGAGAATGGTGATGGCAGATAACAAAGCTGGCAAATGAATTGATATAAAAAAGGAGAAAAAGAGGAAAACCAATTATAACAATGTAAAATGGTATCGCGTAAGCTTTGCACAGCAAGCAAAGGACAATAGTTGCACAAAGCAGAATTTTTTGACAGTTCAAAAAAGTTATAATTGAATGTATAAAGGGTTAGCAGTCACAAAATGTACTACAATATAAATGAACTAAATAAAAATGTCACATTATAGAGACGCATTTAGCTCTATGATACAATTTTATTTATTTTTGTCAGTTAGTCAAACTAATTGAACAGCCTTTATTTGTTTTTTTGTTAATACTCGTAGTATATGTGAAGTTGGGAAGTGGTTTTTACAAAAGGGAGGAAATGTTTAAAAACCGAGCGACAGCGAGGTTTTTAATTTCCGAGATTCTGTAAAACACTTCACAAACGTGCGTTGTACATTATGTTTTGCGTGATGGTGTTTTCAAAATAATAAATAATAGTAAAATAATAAGATCTTTGCTGGAAATATTTGCGATCATTATTAAACAACTGACTAACGTTAACAGTGTGGGCAATGTCTATTAGTTGAGACTACAACAGGCCTTTACACCAATCAGTCATTAAATGGCGACGATTATGTATTTATTATTTTATATTGTTTCAGATAAAGTTCAGTTCATTTAAGATCAGTGATTTGTTTCGTATAATGTATATTAACACTACCTTTTGGATATATTTTTGTTTATACATTGTACGTAGTATATATAAAGGACAGTGTTTTTACTTCCCGCACGAGGTTTGTAATACGTAATGTTAGTTACAGTATGTTATTTAGGTTGGCAACCCCGAAATGCAGGAAGTTGAACTTTCAGTTATGGTCGCCATTGCTGTAAGTACGACAAAAATCACTATCGCGCAAAAAATTAATATTGGAAGTGGGTGATAATGCATTCATAATTGTGAGTTTATATGTGTGTGTGTGTGTGTGTTCTTGTTTATTCTAATGCCACCCACTGCATTTTTCGTGCTTGGAGTTTCATACTGGATGGATAGATGACGTTAATGTGGTCTATTTTCATTTTATGTACCAGTTCGGCAGACCACCTTACGTAGTTGATGTATACGGAGTATTGTATTGTGTACAGATAAGAGTTCAGGATGAATGTATTTTATGTTTGTGTATAAAAAGTGTGTTGTATGAGGCTTGATGATGAGGAGAAGATTGAAGTGAAACCCGGTGCCGGCACGTATCTACTGCAGTCGAAAAACATCAAGGGACTACCACGCGTACCGTCCTCATCCTAGGGACGAATTGCTGTCAAAAGTACCACATGCCTTCTCAACATATGTACTGGGGAGAGGTTTGCAATTTAATGCAGGAATCTGTTGCACAATATATCTAATTAACTCACTGGCACTATCGAACCCAGTGATTCATGGCCGTCCGGACATAAGCTCGCCACACATCCCTATCCTGAGCAACTGTTTTCAAATCATCCCCTGTATAATCTACTTCCCTCAAATCACGGTTAATGTTATTCCCCCATCTCATTCTTCGTCTACCAACTGGGTGTTTTCTCTCTTATTTTTCTACAAGAAGCTTAATGCCCCTCTTTCGTTATCTATCCGTTCACATGTCCTGCTGACCGCACTCTACGGGACTCATCTGTTCTTATTATCTTATTATATATGACTTCTTATAAAGATCATGTAACTCACTGTAATATCTTCTCTATGGGTCTGTCTGTTCATCTCTCTTTGGCCTAAAGTATTTCCTAAGAAATTTATTTTCAAATATTTGTAATATTTTCTCCAACCTTAAAGTAAGAGTACATATTTCGCATCCGTATAATATCATCAACATCATCATCATTATCATCATCATCATCCTGCCAGGTATTAGTCCTAGAAGAACTGTTAAGGCCTGAGAAAGCGGTTTCGTGCCATCAATTCATAGGTCGACTAAGTGACCGTTTCCCATTTGGACAGTAGTTCATTACTGCCTTGGGGATCCTCGATCTAGCCATTCTTAAGACATGTTCCTTCCAGTTTAGCTCATATCTGGAGATGTAGTCCAGTATTTGTGACACATTAAGTTCTTGAAGGATTTCTACATTTTTCTTTCGATCCCATTTGGTGTAGCCAGCTGTTAGGCGCATAAATTTCATCTCACAAGCATCCGTATAATATAAATGGGAGAATGACAGTTTTATATATTTCCAGATTAATGGTTTTCGAAGAAAGTTGGGACGACAAGACTGGTGCACAATATAGCGATTAAAAATGGTCACCACCACTTCGTCATACCCCCGAAACTGATTTTTTAAATTAAATTAATTTAACAATAGAAATTTCAACACCAAAGACTATCAAACCCGGGCCCTCTAGACAGGAAGCAGGCATGCTATTATCTGAGTCAGCACGCAGGTTGAATCAATCGAGTCAAATTACAAGAGAAAGACATTCGTCCAAAAAAAAAAAACAAGTTTTCATCACAATTATCATCATCATAGGACATTCCCGAATTTACGCCATTTGTTCACCTGTTTCGGCCTCAAGAGACACCCTCCAGAAGTCTTTTGAGTGGACATCCTGGTCTTCTTATTCCTGCAGGTTGATATATTAACATTTGTTTGGGTATTGTGTGATCTTCCATTCGATGAACATGTTGCATCCATCTTGACTTATAATCAGAAATTTTGTTTTCTAAAGGTTCCATGTGTAATTCTTCTAAGATGTAATATTTTTTTGTGATCTAGTAGTGTGTATCCTGCATTCCGCCGAAGGTATCTCATTTCAGCAGATCTAAGTCTCTGTATATCCTTCTGTTTCAACGTCCATACTTCGCTACCATACAAAAGAGTTGGAAGAGCCAGTGCTTTATACACTTTTAGTCTTGAATGTTTTTGGACTAACTGTGGCATGAAGATAGAATTTATTAACCCTATAATTCTATAAAAATTGATATTTTTGCAAGTACATCCTTTTATTCTTCATATGAGATATTGCATCCTAGATATGTAAAATCCAAAATTTTATTGGCAAGTATAATTTTACTTCTGAGAGGATCTACACCTTGAAATGTCATAATTTTTGTTTTTTTCTGTAGATATCTTTAATCCATATTCTTCTGTAATTTAACAGTTTTTATCTTCTTATTCGTCCTTCCAAGTATTAGGCCAAGGCCTGTTACGATCCTATAGAAAAGTTTCCCTCCAGCGTTTCATAGACAGCCCAGTGATCTTCGTCCTCTTGATATATAATTATAAACAGCTTTGTGGATCCGATTTGAACTCATTCTTTCTAGATGGTGTTTCCAATTTAGTTGGTACTGTTTAATATATTCCAAAATTGGCGTAGTCTTCAATTCTTTTAAGATATCGGTGTTCCTTTTCCGATCCCATCTGGTGTAACCCGCTGTTCTGCGCATGAATCTCATTTCACAAGCCGTTATTCTGCTTTCATGTTGTCGTTTTAGTGCCCATGCTTCACTACCATAGGTCAACACTTGTCTAGCCAAAGTGTTATATAAACGTAATCTGGTGATTTTTGTAATAATTTGATTAATAATTTCCAAACTTTTATTATAACTAGTAATTTTTCAGGGATATCCTTTTGATCCCAGATAGAGAGATAATATCCAAGATAAATTAACAGTTTTTATAAAAATCAAATCCCAAAAAAAATTATGGAACAACAAAAAATGTTATTTAGTATTCTTTATATCAATGGAATATTTGTTGTTTGGGAAAGATAAAACTGTAGATTGGTACTAGTCAGAGTCAAATTATGGAGTCCGTTACAATATTCTGAACAAATGGATTCATGAAAATTGCTGCATGCTCTAATTGGACAGGAAAACGCCACGTGTTACACACTGCGATGACTGTTTTAAAACTGCATGGGAAAGGTCACATGATATGCATACATTGGCATAAAAGGTCACTCAATATAAACTAAACAGAGTAAATTGTGTATTGCAACATCACCCACTCCACTGTGTGCTTCGCCGCGCCTGGCTGTTGGATGACGTCAATGTGGTCTATTTTCAATTCACCCACCACTTCGGCAGACCTCGTTACGTAGATTATGTGCACTTGTATTGCGAGTAAAATGAGTGTGTGAATTATGTATTGACTTAGGCTTTCACGGCCGGAGTTGCTATGATTATCTTGAGACAACCCTTGGGGATGCCAGACGCAGTCTCTGGCGAAACGTCGGGGAACTTCAAGCCTCGAGACCAGGGCCTACAGCCCGGAAATCTTCTTCAGGATCATCAGAGTGTGTGATTGTTTATGTGTAGTTTAAGTGTGTTGTATGTGGAATGATGATGATGAAGGGAAAGGAGAAGTTCAAACCCGGCGCCGGCAGGGAGTCTACTCCTGACTAGAAACAGCAAGGGGACCCCCAAGTTTAACGTCCGTATTTGACGAACTAATCATTATCTACAAGACCATATGCCTTCCCAACATATTATATACTCTGGAGAAGTTTGGAATTTAATCCTGGCGTCTGATACATAATCTATATATTGAAAATTATACACCGCCATCCTTGCTGTCAGAAATGGACAACTGTACATTTAAAATTTCCAACTTCGTCGGTTATCCAATTCGAGCGCATTATCAAGAAAATATAAAAATACGAATTCGTCTGGCAAATGGAGCTTTTGCGCGGTTATATCCCATACGGAAAACTATGAACATCAATTTGAAGACAAAACTTAGACTGTTCAACACCAACATGAAATCAGTCGTCCTCTTTGATTGCGAAACATGGAAAATTACAGAAGCAACTAATAAAAAGTTGCAGGCCTTTGTAAACAGATGTCTGAGGTGTATTTTAAATATAAGATGGACGGCAATAATATCAAATTAAGAACTATGAAAAACAAACCCCAACCAATCTCAAATATGTCGCCAAATATAACAAAGAAAATGGAATTGGATAGGCCCCACATTGAAAAAACCAGACGGAGTCATCGAGAGGACTGCACTAAATTTGAATCCGCAAGGAATAAGAAAGAGGGGACGACCTAGAAAAACTTGGAAGCGATCAGTAGAGGAGGAAGCAAAGGAAATTTTAATTTATATTTGCTCTAACCTCGACTTCATCATTACCGTGTAAGGTCCATATATCAATGGGCATTTCTCTTATAATTTATCATATTTATATTATTATTATTATTATTATTATCGTATTATTATTGTTATTATCTTATAAAATGCTGTTTGTACATGAAATTTACATTGCAACATTTAATATATTGTAACTGTTTATAATTAGTATAGTGTATATCTATATTGTCAAATATTTATTTGTATTTGTGCTAGTTGAGTGGAAGAGAAGGCTTTATGGCCGTAACTCTGCCAGAATAAATAAAATATTATTATTATTATTATTATTATTATTATTATTATTATTATTATTATTATTATTATTATTATTATTATTATTATAAAGCCTTTGACACGGGTTCCCTGAAGTAGTCCCCGCCCGGAGAACCGAATGGGGGACTATATGCAGACTTCAAAAAGGCATACGATTCAATTACGAGGGAGAAGTTATATAGTATCATGCTAGAGTTTGGAATTCCTAAAAAGTTGGTTAGACTTATACAAATGTGTCTAAATGGCATAAAGAGTAGGGCGCGTGTAGGCAAACAGTTTTCGGATACTTTTGAAATCCAGACTGGGTTGAAGCAAGGAGATGCACTATCTCCTCTACTATTTAATTTTGTACTAGAGCATGCCATCAAATCTTTAGAGGATGAAGAAGGCCTACAACTCAATGGTATTAATAAACTGTTAGTTTATGCTGATGGTGTAGTACTTTGGGCGATAGCAAAGAGATACTAAAGGCCAACACGCACACACTACTGAGGAACACTAAGAAATTTGGACTGGAAATAAATATCAATAAAACTAAATATATGGTCACACATAGAAATACATTAAATAATGGAAATGTACAGCTAATGACAAATGAGGGAAAATTTGAGGAAGTGGCTGAATTCAAATACCTGGAAACAACAATCACAAACAGGAATGATATGCACAGAGAAATTAAACATAGGTTCAATTCTGGATGTGTGTGCTATTATGCATTACAGAGACTCTTGACTTTCCAACTCCTTTCAAAAACATTAAACTGAAAATATATAAAACCATTATTCTATCGTTATATTATATGGATGCGAAACATGGACTCTTACTTTAAGGGAGGAAAGGAGATTATGAGTACTTGAGAATAAAGTTCTTAGGAAAAATATTGGACCAAAGAGAGATGAACAGGCAGGTGAATGGAGAAGACCGCTTAACAATGAATTACATGGTATTTATAGGAAGCCAGATATAATGAGAACAGTTAAGTCTCGTAGACTGCGATGGACAGGACATGTAGCAGGAATGGGGAATGAAAGACGTGGATGGAAGCTTCTTGTAAGAAAACCAGAGGGAAAACGCCCAGTTGGTAGAACAACAAGGAGGTGGGAGAATAAAATTAACTATGACTTGAGGGAAGGAGATTATACAGGGAATCATTGGAAAACATTGGCTCAAGATAGGGATGTATGGAGAGCTTATGTCCGCGTGGCCATGAACCTACGAGTTCGATAGTGCCACTGAGTTACTTAGTTAGTTATAAAAATACAGTTTTGGGATCACCGTATACAAGCTTTTATTATACATATCACAAGAAAATCTTGCTTAAAATATGCGCACTTACATTAAATCCACTCTTTGTGAAAATTTTAAAAATAATTCACTTGGTAGAATAATGTATTAAAGTAAATATTTAGCCAGAGTGGACAAGAGTTCCAGGGCCTCCTGTAAATAAGCAATTGGAACGAAATGTAAACATTAATTTGTTGTAAATCTAAAATGTGGATTTATACATGACATGTGATTTATACCAGAGCACGAAATTCATGTTATTTACTCGCAGTAGCCGGAGAGTAAATAATTTCCATCGCAATTAAACAGCATTTTTAATTTGTGTGCTGTTGTAATGCAATTCTAAATGATAGTTGATGCAAAATTCAGTAGTACCAATTTGATAATGTTATGAAATGTAATACATAATTATATTAATTTATTTTTCTTTAACTCTCCTTTTATAATTTTGCATAATTGTTTATTTATTTGATCTCCGCTGGGGTCGACGGGTAACGTCACTACCTGGTACATATTGGGTTCGATTCTCATTGGTAGTAAGTTTTTTGGACGAGATTCTCTAGGTGATTTTTCTCAATTGTTAGGACAAACATTTTAGAAAACATCAGATGATGATTGGTCAATAGGAAAGAAAATCTGGGCAATCCAAGGAAGCCCTGTATATACAATTCGTCAGTGAGATCATAACAGTTATCCAGGGCTAAGACTTATATTGGACGAAGAAGAAAAACAAGGTATTAATTTATCATAAGTAATGCCACGAATGATTTCCAATTTATCTAGAGAATTTGGAAATCAAGAGTGGCATTTGTTAGGACTATTTAACGAATACAATTAAGCTGTTTACTCACAAATCATTATTTAAATATAGTTATTTAATAATATTTATATATTTAATGTAAACGTCTATGTTTAAAAAGAAATGAGAAATTATCGGTACGCTTCATTTGCTTCTTTTGTTCGTCACTGCAACCAGATCATAATAATTATTGCCAAAGGAACTCAATATTGTAAGAATGCACTCTAGTGGAGAAAAAATGAAACACATCAAACTGTATATTAATTAATTTGTGATGTCCTATGATATAAATATGACAATTATATTTTTCTGGGAAAAAAATACATTTAAGAAAGTGCAAGCAGTGTTTTTCTTTTTTGGTGGTGTAATCAATTGCTACATATGTTTTTATATTAACTCCCGCATGCGGTATGTGTTGACATTCATGGACTATATATACAATCTGGTAGCCGTATTTCTCAGATGGTCAGTCACTGCAAAATAATGCTATGACCTATTCAGAATGTTAAAATGGAGGTACTTTCTTTATTATGATAAACTTTAGTTGGTAAATTCTAGGCGAAACACGACTGTGAATGGTTGTAAATAAAAAAAAATCATTGTAACGTGATTGGTCATTGACTCCCATTTGGGGCATGAATTAAATAGTCATAACTATGTCTTTCCATGTTTAAAGCTGGCCAAAATCGTGGTATAGTGTCAGAACACAAATAACAATAAAATATCGTAGTTTTTCATATGTTGTAATTCAAATTAGTATCTCCGAATGATACAGCATTCCGCTGATAGATCAGGAGCAGTACATTTTTTGCACTATGGAGTGTGGAGTAATTTATACATTGTTGAGTGATGCTTATCTGTGTTGGCTGAGAACAAATTACATTTAGATCAGGTAAAACATTAAAACAATTATTATTAAAGGTGTATTAACTAACTAACTCACTGGCACTATCGAACCCGTAGGTTCATGGCCGCGCGGACATAAGCTCTCCATACATCCCTATCCTGAGCTAATGCTTTCCAATCATTCCCTGTATAATCTACTTTCCTCGAATCATAGTTAATGTTATTCTCCCACCTCATTCTTGGTCTACAAACTGGGAATTTTCCCTCTGGTTTTCCTACAATAAGCTTCCATGCACGACTTCCATTCCACATTCGTGTCACATGTCCTGCCCATCTCAGTCTACGAGACTTAGCTATTCTCATTATTTCTACCTTCCTATGAAGATAATGTAATTCACTGTTATGCAAGTCTTCTCCATTTACTTGTCTGTTCATCTCTCTTTGGTCCAAAAATTGTCCTAAGAACTTTATTATCAAATACTCGTAATCTCCTTTCCTTCCTTAAAGAAAGAGTCCACGTTTCGCATCCATATAATATAACTGGTAGATTAAAGGTGTATTATTATTATTATTATTATTATTATTATTATTATTATTATCATCATCATCATCATCATTACTACTACTACTACTACTACTACTACTACTACTACTACTACTACTACTACTATTATGACAAAAACAAAGAAGAAAGACGAATGAATAGAAATGTTAGGATCATATGTTCATATTTACAGTGGTGTTAAAAAGAATGAAAGGGCTAAAAGAGGGGTTTCAGTATTTATCAAGAAGAAATATAAGAGATTTAAGATGGTACGGACATGTCCAGCGAATGGAAGAGGATCGGCTACCAAAATCTCTTTTGGAATGGAAACCTGAGGGAAGACGAGGCAGAGGAAGGCCTAAAACCTCCTGGAGTCAGGTAATATATTTATACATGAAGGAGAAACATCTACAACCAGGAGATTTGATGGACCGACAAAACTGGCTATTGGGAATCGAACGATGTCAAAGATATTAATCAACCGATGATCTATCTATCTATTATTTTTTTTAAATTGCGGATGAGCCCATATAGGACTACGCAAAGTACTTAGAGGCGTTTCCTTTGAGCCTAAATTTCTTTCATTCTTTTGATCTGTCCAAGTTGTTCCAGTTTTTTTCTTCGGTTTGTCCTCTTGGTCACCTTGCCACTTATTCATCTTAATTCTAAATATATCTCTGTTTGGGATATCTTCTTTAGTAATTCCTGCCAATTTTAAGTCCTTTTGACTTCATCAATCCACTTCATAGTATCCATTGGAGCTTTACTTCTGTTTTCGTAAAATTCCATTACCTATCTATTATGATGTTGAGTGATTCCGGGTTCTGTGGCCGTGGTCCATAGTTGGTGTTGATACCAGACGTTTCGCCCTCAACTGCGGAGGGCATCTTCAGTGGCGAGTGCTTCTAGGCGTGTTTCCTGGTCGGAAGCTCTACTTAGAGTGAACGCTGCGGGTGTTGTATTGATACTAGTGGTGGAGCAGGGTGAGCGGGCGTGGCTCTTGCTGATTGGCTAATGGTCGTCTCCTTGTTGTCCCTAGTGTTGATGCATTTATTTTCTAGTGTACGGTACCAGGCCTTAGACAGTTTAATACCTTCCTCTTTTCTGTTAATATTTTCCTTATTAAGGAAAATATTAACAGAAAAGAGGAAGGTATTAAACTGTCTAAGGCCTGGTACCGTACACTAGAAAATAAATGCATCAACACTAGGGACAACAAGGAGACGACCATTAGCCAATCAGCAAGAGCCACGCCCGCTCACCCTGCTCCACCACTAGTATCAATACAACACCCGCAGCGTTCACTCTAAGTAGAGCTTCCGACCAGGAAACACGCCTAGAAGCACTCGCCACTGAAGATGCCCTCCGCAGTTGAGGGCGAAACGTCTGGTATCAACACCACTATGGACCACGGCCACAGAACCCGGAATCACTCAACATCATGATTACCGGCCGTGAAAGCCTGCATTCACCTATCTATTATTATTATTATTATTATTATTATTATTATTATTATTATTATTATTATTATTATTATTATTATGTCCACCGCTGTGGTCTCGAGGTAGCGTGCTGCCTTGTCACGCAGCGGGCCCGGGTTCGATCCCCGGTCGGGGCAGTTTTTCTGGGTGAGGTTTTTATCGGGGTTTTTCCTCACCTGTAAGACAAATGTCAGGAAAACTTTAAGGCCCAAACGGTCCCCGAAATCATATGGCCATCATCCTTATCATTATCATCCTTACCATTATCATCATCATCCTTCACCGGTGTGGAAAGCAACGGGAAGCTACCACACCTACACAAATCCCTAGTAAAGCTGCAAGCATAGCATGAAAATGCTATGATTGCAGTGAAGGATCTGCCTTCGGGCAGAATTACTATGGATGGATTATTATTATTATTATTATTATCATTATTATCATTATTCAGTATATAATGGAAATGGACAGCTAATGACAAATGAGGGAAATTTTGAGGAAGTGGCTGAATTAAAATACCTAGGAACAATAATCACAAATAGGAATGAGACGCACAAAGAAATGAAACATAGACTCAATTCTGGAAATGCATGCTATTATGCATTGCAGAGACTTTTGATGTCCCAACTCCTTTCAAAAAACGTTAAGCTGAAGATATATAAAACTATTATTCTACCAGTTATATTATATGGGTGCGAAACATGGACTCTTACTTTAAGGGAGGAAAGGAGATTACGAGTATTTGAGAATAAAGTTCTTAGGAAAATTTTTGGACCAAAGAGAGATGAACAGACAGGTGAATGGAGAAGACTACATAACAATGAACTACATGGTCTTTATAGGAAGCCAGATATAATAAGAACAGTTAAGTCTCGTAGACTGCGATGGGCAGGACATGTTGCGCGTATGGGGAATGAAAGACGTGCATGGAAGCTTCTTGTAGGAAAGCCAGAGAGAAAACGCCCAGTTGGTAGACCAAGAATGAGGTGGGAGAACAACATTAACTATGATTTAAGGGAAGTAGATTATGCAGGGAATGATTGGAAAGCATTAGCTCAGGATAGGGATGTATGGAGAGCTTATGTCCGCGCGGCCATGAACCTTCGGGTTCGATAGTGCCAGTGAGTAAGTAAGTAAGTATTATCATTATTATCATTATTATTAGTATTATTATTATTATTATTAATATTAAGTAATTGATTTTCTAATAATTTTAAGTGTACATTTAAAATCTGAATTAGGATATCAGTTCGGTGATATAATCATAGAGCAGCGCCATGTCATTACGTGGATTGCTGCTGCAGACAGCACCGTCATAACGGAGACAGCGTAATCAGCAAATTGAACAAGCAAGTCAAATTACAGTGCATCACAATATTTACTGAGAGATAGTTTGTAACTTATCACTAGCCATAATCACTAGCACACAGATTAAATGTGCGCTTTGATCATGCATAATCAACGTGAAATTCCTGCATGTACACATTAACACGTGAATTACTGGGATAGTCAACATATGAGCTATTAGAAAAATCGATTTGATAGGCCCATAAAAGCTATATAACTAATGAATATTAACAAACTTATTATTTTTATTTATAATAGATTTTAATGTTTACATACTTTCCTGAGCCTAAAAATTGTATTTTCCTTCCCACTCATCCCTATTCATCCAATCCATGTCCTGCAGTCCTCTTGTCTTCATTCCAGTTATTTCTTGCACCCATGAGTTTCGAGGTCTTCGTTTATTTCTTCTTCCAGGTGGACACTATTTCAATGTTTTTCTGGGTAACCTTTCTTCTTGCGTTTGTTGTCCATATCTTATAGAATGTGCTACACAGTATGTAATATTGTTTTTTTTCTCGAATGAATTTATTTATTTATTTATTTTGAATATCTTGCTGCTCTCCTCAAGAAATCAATTTCCATCGACATAAGTCTTTGTTGAATGTCCATACTTCAGCTCCACATGTGACAGTCTTCTTCTTCACTTCACGGGCTAGGCAAGTTGCCTGTTCCGCCTCACAGTTGTTCTGTCCATCTTTACACTGGCCTTCCTACATTCCTTGAACCTCTTGGCTTGTAGTTGAATGTTGCTCTTGGTAATCTTGATACATTCATTCTTTACACATGTGTAAACCATTTCTCTCTATATTCTCTGATTTTCTCATCCGATGGATATATATTTAACTCTGTTCTTATATCTTCATTCCTTTTCCGATCCAATCTTGTGCAGCCTTTTGTTCTTCTAAGGAAGTTCATTTCTGTGCTTTGTATTCTACTTTGCAATTTTTTGTCATTACCCAAGTTTCGCTCCCATAAAGTAATGCAGGAACTGCCAATGTTTTATAAAACTTCAATCTAGTATCGCTTCTTGTTTTATTCTTTAATATTTTATCTATAGTTCTGCATATCATTATATGTAACAGTACTTCTCACTATTAGATTATATATTGTAACTTATTTTCCATGGTTATACGTCTGTTCCATAGGACACCATTTAACACTGCTGTTATTGCTCAATCTTTATTTATTTGCTCTTAATGTCACTTCCTTGTCTATCCTTTTTAAAGACGTTTGCTGCCAAATACTCAAACATTGTTAATAGAATTTAATAAATAGCACCCTCCACCTCTGGATCACGAATTCACTAATCAAGGAAGAGGAATCTATGATTGAGATATACATAAAACCGATATCAAATGATGTGTGGCACCATAAGAAGAACCCTCCGAAAGACTCGAAGAGAAACTCAGCTCAGGTTTTATAAAATTATGGCTGTTCCTGTTCTTTTATATGGAACTGAATCCTGGGTACTTACAAAAAAAGATATCTCACACATTCAAGCTACTGAAATGATATTTTTAAGATCCGTGAAAGTATGTACATACATGAATAGATTACACAATGAATCAATAAGAAATGAACTGGAGATATTTTCAATAGTTGATAAACAAGAGCACAAATACCAATGGAAAGAACATTTAGACAGAATGGACAATACAAGATTATCCAAAAAGATCAACACCTACAAACCACATGGGAAAATATATTTGGGCCGGCCAAGGAAACGATGGACTTGAGACCGGAACAGGTCACATTGACCTAATCCTGGAAAGGAAGAAGAAGGAAGAGGAATGGGCATGAAGTGCCAGATATGCCTATGCGCACTGGCATTGCATTTTTTAAACAGGAACAGCAAAATCAAAAGGGTTCCAGTTTGTCTCAGCTAGACAAGAGGTAAATCATACAATAGCCAATGCAATAGTTAAAACATTAACCTCAAATAATTCTGAAATATATGAGATATTATTAAATCATAAGTACCTACCAAAAAAAAACAAATTATAATAAGATTAATGCCAATTCATAAAATTCTTCTACTCAAAGTGGTAGGAGGAAATCAAGAAATGTGGAGGGACGTGGAAAATATTTTATTCGCGATAATCGTGAAAAATAAATTGAGAGATCATCCTGCACTGCATTGAAAAAAGTTCAGATAGCATATACATAAACACTCGTTCTTCAGCTTGTTTCATCTGTCTCTTTGGGCTCCAATTAGTCTCCCATGTAATTAAAATGTAAAAAAGAAACATAAAAATATGTAGAAAAGGTCTCTATACTCGATATTTTAACGTAAGATTAAAACGTTTGTTACGCCAACTTCCCAATGAGTGCAGTCAAGTGCAAGCTAGCAGCCAATTCGTGGAAAACTGGAGAAAGAAATGGGGATCCTCTACAAAAGGGCTCCTTATGAAATCATTCTTCCCTAGTGTGCAGGAAAGATTAAGACTAAAAATTCAAATGTCACCAAACCTGACTGATTTGCTTACTGGCCATGGTAGAATAAATCATCATTTCCACTGTTTTAAGTTTAAGGAGTGTGTGGGGAAAGCGATGAGCAGGACATATGGCACGAATGGGGAATGAAAGACGAGCATGGAAAACCAGAGGGAAATCGCCCAGTTGGTAGACCAAGAATGAGGTGGGATAATAACATTAACCATGATATGAGGGAAGTAGGTTATAGATGAGGTGAATGTAAAATATTAGCTCAGGATAGCGATGTATGGAGAACTTATTTCCACGCGGCCATGAATCTATGGATTCGATAGAGCTAGTGAGTTAATTAGTGAGTTAGTGTGCGAAAATGGGTTACAAATAATTTATCACATATTACCGCTGTGGTCTGGAGGTAGCGCGCTGCCTTTTCACGCAGTGGGCCCGGGTTCGATCCCCGGTCGGGACAGGCTCCTGGGTGAGGTTTTCTTTTCGGGGGTTTTCCTCGCCTGTAAGACAAATGTTAGGAAGCTTAGGGCCCAACGGTTCCCGAAAATCATCCGGCCATCGTCATCCTTATCATTATCCTTCACCGGTGTGGAAAGCGATGGGAAGCTACCACACCTGTAATATCCTAGTAAAGCTGCAAAGCATAGCATCAAAATGGTATGATTGCAGTGAAAGACCTGCACTCGGACAGAATTACTATGGATGGATGGATATGACTGTAACAGACTAAAAAGTCTTAAGAGAAATATTTATGGACAGTGTTAGAAAGGGTGGAGGGAAGTGGGCTGTAGCAAAGATTGAATTAGGGTCAATTTATGTCAAACAAAGTTTGTTAACAGCTAGATTTTGATTGTTTACAATAGGGAGAAAAAATAGTTATTACTGTATTAAGTAAATAATAGGGTAAACAAAAGCAGAAACTCTAAATTTTGGTAGATGAAATTTTGTCTATTATTTGGATTGTATGAGGAATAGAATGGAAATAGAATTAATTAGTTTATTGGTTGTTTTGGCTGCCATAACAAAAAGAGCTCAAATTCCTTTTTCTTCCTGACTTCAATAACTAGCGGTAGCAAGATAAAATAGTAAGCATGTAGTATTTATTTTTTTAGAAATGAAACATGATGTCTAGGAAGGATTGTAAAATAAAATAAAAAAGTTTAAAACATAAAAACGAAATTGTTTGGCCTTAAAAAGTTTTCGTCTCTCTCTCTCTCTCTCTCTCTCTCTCTCTCTCTCTCTCTCTCTCTCTCTCTCTCTCTCTCTCTCTCTCTCTCTCTCTCTCTCTCTCTCTCTCTCTCTCTCTCTCTCTCTCTCTCTCTCTCTCTATCTCCCTCCCTCTCACCATACACGCACATACACACACACACACCGTTCCTCTGCTGGAGTACTTGGAGATAACGAAAAAAAATCCTGAAACTAACTAAGTCACTGGCACTATCTAACCCATAGGTTCATGGCCGCGCGGACATAAGCTGTCCATATATCCCTATCCTGAGCCAATATTTTCCAATCATCCCCTGTGTAATCTACTTCCCTCAAATCATAATTAATGTTATTCTCCCACCTCATTCTTGGTCTACCAACTGGGCGTTTTCCCTCTGGTTTTCCAACAAGAAACTTCCATGCACGTATTTTATTCCCTATTCGTGCCACGTGTCCTGCCCAACGCAGTCTATGAGAAATTCATGAAACGACAGAACTCATTTTATATTTAAAACAGATACTAAATCTTAAACTCTAAAACTTACATTTTGTGTAAAAACCCACGTCAATTACAATTACGTAAATAATATCCACATTCAAATGTTTGAAAAACTCATATTCATCCACATATTGCCTTGAAAATAAAATAATTTATGGTAACGCCTGTACGTTCTGTGTAGACTACACGCAAATGCTTCAAGTCGAAGAAGATGCAGCATCACACCGGCTGATTTAACCATCCGCTTATCAAAATGAAAAATATATGAACAAGAAAAATCACAAAATTTACCCAAATCTACGGAATAATAAATAATACATTAATAGGTAAATTAGAACAATAATCCACAAGAATAAGAATACATAATACTTTACCATTACCCTCCCATTTATACGGAAGTGAGATTTGGACATTAAGAAAAAGGGACAGGAGCTGAATCAAAATAACGGAAATGAAATTTCTCAGGACAGCAGGTTACACTCTTTTAGTCTAAAAAACGCATGAAAAATTATAGAACAATTATATATGGAATCGGTAGAACAAAAAAATCAATTGATATAAATTAAAGTGGCTAGACCATGTAAAAAGAATAGATAACTCAAGAATTCCAAAAATGATGATGAAATATAAACCCAAATGCAGATATCTTAAAAAACTGCTAGAGTGGGCCGAAAAAGGTATACAATGACCTAGTTACCAAAAATATAAATTAGGGGACTGCTAACCCGTCGACAGTGACATAATCACTTTATACTGTATAACGAATCTTTGTTAACAATTTTTATTAGTACTAATGTCAATGAAGTAATTTTATAGCAATATCTTCAGTGGTTTCTTATTTTTAATTCCTAAACTCACTGTCATTGGCTGTACTCGTCAATTTCCTATTTCCGAGAGTAATGAAATGTATCTTGCCAATAACACTGGTCAACGTGATTTTTGTCTCATGAGTACCAATAGTTTTATTTAATGCAGTTTTTTATCGTATTTTCAAATATGTATTCAGAATTTCTCCATTGCCCACAGTTTTTTTATTTCAATTTCAATTAATGAATTTAAATAATTATTTTTTAATAAATGTTTTTTATCCATGTGTCCATTGAGCGATCAGCACGGAGAACACTTTCATCAGGCGATTTCAGCTATGGAAAAGAGATATCAAGGCAAATGGAATCCTAATATGCTGACCGATTATTGTTTGACCATCAAGAGGGATGCTCCACAGGCGAAATATAGCAGAAAATCGTCATTTCTTACTTCCTAGGTTGAGTCCGAATGTTCGAATATTGTGTAATTACGAATGTAGAAAATATTAAAGTGTTCGAAATTATAAAAAACCTGTCTCTCGGAAACCTTGCGTGATGGAGAAAAACCGATATCATATTTGAATACAGGAGAAAAAAATACTATCAGAATCACATATTTTTTTCTTTCTGAGACAAAAAAAAATATTTTTTGTTGTTCAGTGTAATTATAAAGTTCTTGATAAAATTCCGTGAGGTGCTGGATAATATAACATTATAAGATTGTACCTTATTACAGTCTCAATTATTATAAAATGAATAAAATAATGTAGGACTTTCGGATCCAGTCCCATTCTCAGCAAAATGTAGTTGGTTATAGAGCAGGATGATACCTGGACAGTTACCAATTACCTTCTGCTGAGGATTGGACTGGTTCCGAATGGCTTAAACGTTTTATTAATTTTAACAGTTGAGGGCACTGAAATAATCTACAATTTTATAATTTTATATTATAAGTGTATAATATTTATTTTTATTAGTACTAATGTCAAGTACAATATATGATTCCTAATGTCTTCAATTATCTTCTTCCGTTCGGTATTAAACTATTCTATATTGATTTGTCTATTTTATTTCCCCCTGTACTATTGTTTAATTTTTATATACTATAATTTATTTTATGTACTGAAAGTGGTTCCTGAATTTATATATTTTGTTTTTCCCTCTCCCTTTAATTAAAAATTTGTAATGCATATATTCTATATGTATTATTTCTGTAAGTGAAGCGTACCTGAGCACGAACACCTGCTCATTCGGGTGTCAATATTGTGTACAACATTTATTTAGGAATATAATATATTCTTATTCTTATTCATAATCTATAAATTAATTATGCAACTTAGAGATTTGAGGAGTGTTTTTCGAAGATTTTCAATTTTTTAAATGATTTTTTTTCACAAATACACAACACTATTTTATTTGAACTAGAATCATTGAATCAATCAAGAAACAAAAATACTTGATTCGTCATAAGTTAGTTAAACACTGCACATGGTTGCAAGGGAAAAAATCGGGTTGGTTTAAACTGGGGTTTGAATACGGGACCTTCAGAATATAATCTCAAACACTACTCCTTGATGTAATTCGCTAACTTTGAACAAGTTCGGTAGTTTTTTTAATGATGTTGTAAGCTACAGAAAATAATATACTTGCATTTTCGGTTAACTGACTTATGCTGCACCCTGTATAATTGTTAATAAAGTGTCAATAGTAATAAGGTCCATGATAAAATTTTGTTTAGGTATAGATAATGTAAATATTAAAATATAGGCCTAAAATTATAAAAATGTACTTTTTTTTGCAGCCACCGCAATTGTCAAGTTAATTAAAGCATTATAGGCCTTTCGTGACCAGTGTAATATCTATATGACAGCTGGGAAGTAGCGAACAACATTCTGCTGAAGATGGGACTGGTCCCGAAAGGCCTACAATGTTTTAATTATTTTAACAGTTGAGAAGACTGCAAGACTAGGTATAATTTAATAATTCTATGTCATAATTATTATATTATAATAGCAAAAAGCCGGCATGCGCTGTTACGACTAGATAAATTAAATATGTGTTTTTGTTTTTATTTGAATAAGATAGAAGAAAATTACGGGTTAATTAAATTATATAGTAGTAATGGAATTTGTTGCCTTTTTTCAAAAGAAAGGAAATACATTTGCATTTACATTGCACACGGGCCTGCTTGACCATACGTGTATTATTGTTCCGTGAATAAGAGTATATAATGCGATGATCCAAACATGGAAGTTACTAGAGCCAATTTTGTATTTCGAATTTCATGTAAACCCCTACTTATAATGCTCGAATTGCACTGACGGAAAATATCTATTTCGGTTTATTTTAATAGATATACTGACTTTAGTTGTGATGCATCGAAAATTGCGACCGCTAGAGCCATTTTCAATTTTCGTTTCAGGCGAACTCCTACACCTAATGATTTCAGAGAATAATAGTTAGTGACTAAACACTAGCCGTACCTGAAAACCTGTGCAACAAATTTTCTATTCCTATTCAACTCCTAAGACTCGTAATATGTCACGCGAAAACACAAACAACGATTAACTGTGTCGCGAAGTGTACAAAACATGCGCCTATTCGAATGCAAAGTTATGTCAAATTTCCATTTTACTACTGTGTAGCCTGTCTATATCTATTATGTATCATTAACCAATATGTAGATAGATAATTCATAATTATATGTATAATTTAACCCTGGTGAGTGGAACTCCAATCACGTAAAATAAATAAATAAAAACACGCGCTTAATCAAATTCAACGTTGTGTGAAAATTTAAAGATAATCGACCGACTATTTTTCGAGTTTTGGTAGCACAAAAATACGCAGGCTGGATTTTCATATATAAAGATTACTTAAAGAACAAAAAAAAATGGCTAATTTAAAACCGCATTTTAACAAAGACTGAAAAAATCATAACAAACACTGAGATAAAAAGTTTGAATAAATAAATAAATGGGTTAAAATGCAAAGTATACTGAAGAAAGAGTAAAAAAAATCGTTCACTCAATTTATTGAAAAATGACAGCCGATAAAAATAAAATAGGAAAATATTAAACCAATTACATCAACACTTTCAACTGCCTTATCGTCATCACCAACTTCCCAATTAACAAATTCAAATGTCTCTACGCTACTCAATACTTCCCTACTTATTCTTAATTTCCTTGAAAAATAGCTGTAAGTAACAATGCAGATAAGAAATAATATATATAGTAGAAATACCCCTGGCATTTTTATCAGAAGTATAAAATATAAATGTGAAAGTTTTTTTTCTTTTCCTACTAAATTCTGGTTAGTGAATTATTAAGTTGGTCACACTGGCACTAAACAAGTGAATCAAGCAAAGATACGAGCACAACTAAAGCAAGCAAAATATCGACTGTTTGCCTGCACCCCAGGTAATCCTCTATTTATCTTCCCCTCCTCAGAGTTTTAGAGTAAAATCCACCACGAACACATAGGTCGATCTTGTCTTAGGTCGGTTTGAAATCTCAAGTCACGCTACCTCTCATGACCTCGGATCAGGTAATTTTCTTCTTTTATTAGAATAAAGGGCCGGGTGGGAGATGACCATCTTTTGATTTACCCACTTTAACAGTACATAATTGCATGCAATTTCGATCCATCCATCCATAGTAATTCTGCCCGATGGCAGGCCCTTCACTGCAATCATAGCATTTTCATGCTATGCTTGCAGCTTTACTAGGGAATTGTAGGTGTGGTAGCTTCCCGTTGCTTTCCACACCGGTGAAGGATGATGATGATAATGAAAAGGGCGATAATGATGATGCTGGCCATATGATTTCGGGGACCGTTTGGGCCTTAAAGTTTTCCTGACATTTATCTTACAGGTGAGGAAAAACCCCGATAAAACCTCACCCAGAAAAACTGTCCCGACCGGAGATCGAACCCGGGCCTTCTGCGTGACAAGGCAGCACGCTATCTCGAGACCACAGCGGTGGACGAAATTTTAATAAAATATTACATTAAATGTTATTACCTGCGAGAAGTAATTATCATTTCTTTATTTTACTCGTAAATATGAAAGTAAAGTGGGACTATTTCCTGTGATGACCACAATGATTACAACAGTTATTCTAAATGGTCGTCGTAACCAGCGATAAACCACCGATTACCACACTTCTAACCAGCGATAAACCACCGATTACCACACTTCTAACCAGCGATAAACCACCGATTACCACACTTCTAACCAGCGATAAACCACCGATTACCACACTTCTAACCAGCGATAAACCACCGATTACCACACTTCTAACCAGCGATAAACCACCGATTACCACACTTCTAACCAGCGATAAACCACCGATTACCACACTTCTAACCAGCGATAAACCACCGATTACCACACTTCTAACCAGCGATAAACCACCGATTACCACACTTCTAACCAGCGATAAACCACCGATTACCACACTTCTAACCAGCGATAAACCACCGATTACCACACTTCTAACCAGCGATAAACCACCGATTACCACACTTCTAACCAGCGATAAACCATCGATTACCACACTTCTAACCAGCGATAAACCACCGATTACCACACTTCTAACCAGCGATAAACCACCGATTACCACACTTCTAACCAGCGGTAAACCACCGATTACCACACTTCTAACCAGCGATAAACCACCGATTACCACACTTCTAAACAGCGATAAACCACCGATTACCACACTTCTAACCAGCGATAAACCACCGATTACCACACTTCTAACCAGCGATAAACCACCGATTACCACACTTCTAACCAGCGATAAACCACCGATTACCACACTTCTAACCAGCGATAAACCACCGATTACCACACTTCTAACCAGCAATAAACCACCGATTACCACACTTCTAACCAGCGATAAACCACCGATTACCACACTTCTAACCAGCGATAAACCACCGATTACCACACTTCTAACCAGCGATAAACCACCGATTACCACACTTCTAACCAGCGATAAACCACCGATTACCACACTTCTAACCAGCGATAAACCACCGATTACCACACTTCTAACCAGCGATAAACCACCGATTACCACACTTCTAACCAGCGATAAGCCACCGATTACCACACTTCTAACCAGCGATAAGCCACCGATTACCACACTTCTAACCAGCGATAAACCACCGATTACCACACTTCTAACCAGCGATAAACCACCGATTACCACACTTCTAACCAGCGATAAACCACCGATTACCACACTTCTAACCAGCGATAAACCACCGATTACCACACTTCTAACCAGCGATGAAAACCACCGATTACCACACTTCTAACCAGCGATAAACCACCGATTACCACACTTCTAACCAGCGATAAACCACCGATTACCACACTTCTAACCAGCGATAAACCACCGATTACCACACTTCTAACCAGCGATAAACCACCGATTACCACACTTCTAACCAGCGATAAACCACCGATTACCACACTTCTAACCAGCGATAAACCACCGATTACCACACTTCTAACCAGCGATAAACCACCGATTACCACACTTCTAACCAGCGATAAACCACCGATTACCACACTTCTAACCAGCGATAAACCACCGATTACCACACTTCTAACCAGCGATAAACCACCGATTACCACACTTCTAACCAGCGCTAAACCACCGATTACCACACTTCTAACCAGCGATAAACCACCGATTACCACACTTCTAACCAGCGATAAGCCCCCGATTACCACACTTCTAACCAGCGATAAGCCACCGATTACCACACTTCTAACCAGCGATAAACCACCGATTACCACACTTCTAACCAGCGATAAACCACCGATTACCACACTTCTAACCAGCGATAAACCACCGATTACCACACTTCTAACCAGCGATAAACCACCGATTACCACACTTCTAACCAGCGATAAACCACCGATTACCACACTTCTAACCAGCGATAAACCACCGATTACCACACTTCTAACCAGCGATAAACCACCGATTACCACACTTCTAACCAGCGATAAAACCACCGATTACCACACTTCTAACCAGCGATAAACCACCGATTACCACACTTCTAACCAGCGATAAACCACCGATTACCACACTTCTAACCAGCGATAAACCACCGATTACCACACTTCTAACCAGCGATAAACCATCGATTACCACACTTCTAACCAGCGATAAACCACCGATTACCACACTTCTAACCAGCGATAAACCACCGATTACCACACTTCTAACCAGCGATAAACCACCGATTACCACACTTCTAACCAGCGATAAACCACAGATTACCACACTTCTAACCAGCGATAAACCACCGATTACCACACTTCTAACCAGCGATAAACCACCGACTACCACACTTAGACCATATCTGTGGTTTCAACAAATGATGTCCGAATTTAACTTTTACTTATTTAAACACGTAAAATAATAAAAAGAGCCTTCAATGGGATTCACCTAGGTTAGAGTAATTGATTTAGGTTACAGTAATTGAATTAGGTTAGGTTAGATTTTAGATTCCATGCATTTTAAATGTGATTTAATAGTAAAATAAATTACCTCTTCATCACAGTTATTCCATGAAAATTCAAACTGCCTGACGGTTACAACGTAAAATATTTCCACTAGTACATTTCATAATAGGTTAACATAATTTGACGATAGTAATTACTCGCATATAAATGGTATCATGAACAGTTTGTAATACTTTAAATTGCATAAAAAATGGCATAAGTCGCGTAAGTAAAAAGCTGGTCTTGTACAACCCCACCGAATAAAGATAAAATCTTATATAGTTTCTAGGAGTTACTACCAAATTTCGCAATATACATCATGTACCTTTTATTCACTATTAATATTTAGTGTTTAAAGAAAGGAGTTGCACTGTCTCCTCTACTGCACAATTTTAGAGTAGGGCATGCCATCAAATCTTTAGAGGATCAAGAATGCCTACAACTGAATAATTGTGATAAAAGCTGTTAGTTTATGCTGATGATGTATGATTATTAGGCGATAATGAGGAGATACAACACGCTCACTCTATTGAGTAACACTACGAAATTGGGACTGGAAGTAAAAATCAATAAAACGAATTATGTGTTCACACATTGGAATACATTATATAATGGAAAAGGTCATTTAAGGAAAAATGAGAAACATATTTTGAAGAAGTGACCGAATACAAAGAAAGAAGCAAGAAGTACGAATTCGCTTTTTGGTCCAAACATTTTCCTGAGAACATCATTCTCAATTGCTCATAATATTTCATTCTCCCTTAAAGTAAAATTCAATGTTTCACATCCATATAGCTGGGAGAATAATGTATAGCTGGCTTAACTTGGCAGAGAGAGAGAGAGAGAGAGAGAGAGAGAGAGAGAGAGATGGAGATACAAGGGTAGATTGTTGACCCACTTTAGTCCATATGCAAAATAAAGAACCCACCCTGTTGTCAGTTTTACTCTCCCCCCTTTCCCCTATTAACATCTGGTGAAGAAATTCCGTCAACACTAGTGCGAGTGAGAGAGGTGAGTACAATTGTCTCATTCTACAAATTTCTCGTAAAGTTAAACCGGAGAGACTATAACAGTTTTAAATATTTTCAGTTTAATGTTTTTGAGAGAAATTGGGACGGAAAGAGTCCCTGTTAAATATTTGTATAACTCTGTAGGAACAGTAATAAACATTTTAAAAACCATATTTTCTATTTTTTTCTTCTTTTGCCAAATATTCTTAGTAGAAGATATGTCACTCTTACAAAATAAGAATATACACTGCTAAAAAAGATTAGGGGATATTGTAGAATAACCTATTAAGACTATGTTTTTAGGAACAGTATTAGATGCAATCACTTTCTATTACTCCAAAAGAATGTAAACAAGAGTTTGAAGTCATTACGTAACCTCTGTACCACACCAGATGTCAAAGAGATCCTGATTAGGAATATGGCAAACAAACAAAGCAGCATTAACATGGGTGAAAATGTTTCTTTAGTATGGTGTATGGTCTCCTCGAACGGCCAGCACTGCCTCACACCTGTGTGGCATTGATGCAATGAGGTTAGCAATGAGTTCTTGGGGGATACGTGGCCACTCTTCCATAAGAGCAATGTGCAGCTCTGGAACAGTTGTGGGAGGTGCTGGTCTGCCTGCAATGCGCCTGCCTAATGCATCCCACATATGCTCAATCGGATTTAAGTCCGGGGAGGAAGCTGGCCATTGCATACGCTCGATACCCTCCACTTCCAGCATGTCGTCCACCAAGCCAGCTCTGTGGGGTCGTGCATTATCGTCCATAAAAAGAAAAGAATCACCTATGGCACCAGCATAAGGCACGACAAAAGGTCGGATAATCTCATCTCTATACCTTACCGCAGTCAAAGTACCACCTTGGATGACGTAGAGGTCCGTACGTCCACCACTACTGACTCCTGCCCACACCATCAATCCACCGCCACCATATGGGGATCTTTCACGTACAAAAGCTGGATTGTTTCGTGTCCCTTTTTCCCTCCAGATGAATACACGCCGACTATCACATTCCACGTTGAATCGCGACTCACCAGAAAAAAGAACTGATCTCCATTCGGCATGCCTCCACCCACGATGTTCCTCCGCCCAGTTTCTGCGATCTCTACGGTGTTGTGGAGTTAACCTGGTACACACCATGGGCCTACGGGCATAGAGACCACTTCCATGCAGTCGATTACGGACAGTTTGAGTTGACACCCTGCGTCCTGTTGCTATTTGAAGTGTATTTCGCAGTTGAGTTGCATTCTGCTGTCTATTCCGACGGGCTGTTAACATGAGGTAACGGTCATCCCTTGCTGTTGTTGCCCGTGGTCGACTTGTCCGGCTCTTCTGTGAACAGTATCTGTTCTTTGAAAACGATTCCAAAGTCTGGAAATCACGCTTTGAGACACCCCAATGGCTTGTGCCACCTCTTGTTGTGTCTGTCCAGCTTCCATCCTTCCTATGACCCTCCAAGCCATTGGTTCAGGTAAATCACGTTGTCGAGGCATTACTGTCCCTAAGGCAAGTCATTCACTAACTGAAAACTGGACTGGATTTAAAAACAGCAACAAAACATTCACCTCCACACCACCCTTTCACATCAACAGTACAGACACTGCCCTCTGGTGTGGTACCGAGGTTACGTAACAACTTCAAACTCTTGTTTACATTATCCTGGAGTAGTAGAAAGTGATTGCATCTAATACTATTCCAAAAACATAGTCTTAATAGGTAATTCTACAATATCCCCTAATTTTTTTGAGCAGTGTAGAATATGTATATAAATTAGGATCCATGAGCAAAGAATATTTTTCTTCTTTTGTGGAATAATATATTTTCTATAAAAATTGAGATAGTTTTTGTACACTCTGTAGAATGCATTAGAGATATTAATGGATAGAATAATCGCAGTTATCAGAAGAGAAATGACGTATTTCACTATCCCGGGATCGAAGTAAAGGCCCGGATAATGAGGTTCGTGTTTCTGCAGCATGGAAGCGAGTGCTTTGAAATTATCCATCCAGCATTCATAATTAGCTCTTTCATGCAAAATGGAAATACGTCACACAATTGCACAAATTATGCACTTGCCTGAAGGTCTTGTATAACACTTCCATTACTACATCTTAATCGTATTCTCTTCTGCGTCTATCAGGTTGGGAAATAGTTAATGTTAGTATTTTATTTAAGGACACCCTTTCATATCTCAGGTCATTACCGTCCAATTAAAGTCGGGTATTAAATGTCCGAAAACTTTTTTCGGAGACTAAAGATTACACTGGTCAACATGATTTTTGTCTCATGAATACCAATAGTTGTAGGCCCTATTAATGAAGTTTTTTTATCGTGTTTTCAAATATGTATTCGGAATTTCTCCATCACCCACAGTTATTTTTATTTCAATTTCAATTAATGGATTTAAATAAATATTTTTTAATAAACGTTTTTTCGTCCATTTGTCCATTGTAATATAAAACCAAATAAGCTAACTGAGGAGATTTCAGCTATGGAAAAGAGATATCAAGGCAAATGGAATCCTAATATGCTGGCCGATTATTGTTGGATGCTCCACAGGCGAAATATAGCAGAAAATCGTCATTTCTTACTTTCTAGGTGAGTCCGAATGTTCGAATATTGTGTAGTTACGAATGTAGAAAATATTAAATTGTTTGAAATTATAAATGCCTGTTTCTCGGAAACCTTGCGTAATGGAGAAAAACCGATATCATATTTGAATATTCAGGAGAAAAAATACTTTCAGAATCACATATTTTTCTTTCTGAGACGAAAAATATTTCTTTTTTGTTTTGCTGAGTGTAATTTATTACACGATAGTGCGTTCTGTCGTACTTACAGCAATGGCGATCACGATTGGTAGTTCAATTTCCTAAATTTTGGGATAGCAAACCTATAAATAACTAAATAACTAGAATGTAATATAACAAATTACCTACCTAGTACGGGAAGTAAAATCACTGCCCTTTATGTATTCTACGTACAATGTATATACAAAAATATATCCAAAATTAATGTTAATATACATCATACGAAACAAATCACTGCATTTTACATGAACTGAACTTTATTTGAAACAATATAAAACAATAAATTCGTACATGCCGCCATTTTATGCCTGATTGGTGTCACGAACGGCCTGCTGTAGTGTCGACTAAATATTTTAGGCATTTACCGTATAAACATTGGCCAGACTGTTAGCATTAGTCAGCTGTTTATAACAAAGGCAACATTTCCAACAAATATGTTATTATTTTACTATTATTTATTATTTTCAAAACACCATCGTGGAAAAGTAATGTACAACATACATTTGTGAATTGTTTAACAGAATCTCGGTTTTTAATAATTTCCTAGCTTACAGTAAAAAACACTTCCCAATCTCGCATTATAATATACAATTACATATCGAAAATGTATAACAAGGGACCCATAACTCTACTTTTCTTTCGAAGAAATTGTTTTTATACGTCGTGAAAAGTTCATCGACAATGGTGCGTTTGGAACTGCGAGCAAGGTCATCTCCAACAGAGGTGACAAACATTTCGTTCCTTGCGTAATAATGTCAAGATATTTAACAATGACATAATATTGCAATGTTTAATCATAAATTTGTATGAATTCAAATCAATATTTGATTAAAATTGCTGTGAGCGTTACAGAGTTAAGCTGGCACATATATACAAGGTTATCGAGAAACAAGGAACAGACTTCAAATATTTATTTCTTCCAGACTACAAAAAAACAGAAACACAATTGCAACGTTCCTGGAAAGAGAAAAGTTCAAATGTCACTATTTTATATATTCAATATGATCACCATGTGTTACACGACAAATATTCCAAACTGTAGTTCAATTCTTGGTACACACGAATCAGCTGGACTCTAGTTATCGAATTCACAGCTTCAAAAATTCGATGTCGCAGATTTTCAAGAATGTCAGGCATAAGAGGATAAAAACACAGTCTTTTATGTAACCCCACAGATAAAGTCACACGGGGTGAAGTCTGGTGACCTGGGAGGTCACAGGCGATGAAGTTGATCATGTGACCCTCCTCTTTGAATCCAACAGTGTCAATACGACCGTGATCGCAACTTTAAGCAACAGCACTATTGCGGCCGAGATCTGAACTTCAAACTTTTCTCTTTCTAGGTATGTTGAAATTGTGTTTCTATTTTTTGTAGTTTGGAAGAAATAATTGTTTGAAGTATGTTCCTTCTTTCTGAATAGCCCTGTGTATATATTATTTATTTTTTTTATTCAACACAGCCAACCTAGACTCAATTTTGAGTACTAGGCTCTGCCAGCCAAAAGCAAGGAGAAATGGGGAGTAACACCTCTTTAAAAACCAGGGTTCATTCTGGCCCGGATGATAGTACCCTGTGAGGGATCCTTGCCAGTATACGGCAACTGCTGCCTTGTAGGGAGATTGTTATAGTATTCTGGTTTGTCACATATTAAGCATTCCGCCATTTATTTGGGATTGGGCCCATGCCTTCGAGGAGGGCTACAACCCTCTCTTTGGCCTTATTCTGCCCTAAGGTAACACATAGACTTTGAATTTTGAGTAAATACCCAAGTTGTGTCCCATTAGATCATTACGACCCCATATTTTAAACATATGAGGTTTGTTAAACCAGACAATTTTTACCTAACATGAGAGGTGAAACGAATAAATAGAGATGAAATGACATTAGGGAGAGAGAAGACGAGTATTGGTGGGATAAAATTCGGCGAACGAGAGAAACCCCAGAAAAATCCAGGTGTGGCCCACCAAACAATTCCATTCGAAACTGCTAGGATTCGAACCTGAGATCCCCATCGAGACAGCCGCGCAGGCTATCCACGCATCCACCGAGACAGCTTTATGAAACATGCTGTATCCATGACCTACCTTACAATAGAGGAGGTTGACATTGAATATACTTTAATGGATCTTCTCTCTGTACAACAAAACATAATACATAGATGGTACAGTAGTTTCTGATCTCTAAGAGTTTTCAATTTCATTACACGCTTTATATTAGCTTGACCTGTATCTATCTACGTAACGGAATTTTTCAACGCGATTTTCACCCACTTAAAATCATTGGATCGACTTGAAACTTTGTATATACTTGTAGAGGACCCGTGACAATACAATAATTTCATATTTATTTTCTAAAATCCTGGCCATAATCATCAGAAAATCAAAAAAAGTGTTTTTGTATCAATGTAACGGAATCTTTCAACGCGATTTTCACCCACTTAGAAACATTGGATCGACGTGAAACTTTGTATACGTGTAGAGGGCCCGTGACAATACAATAATTTCATATTTTGTTTCTAAAATCCTGGCCAGAATCATCCGAAAATCAAAAAAAGTGTTTTTGTATCAATATTACGGAATCTTTCAACGCGATTTTCACCCACATAGAAACATTGGATCGACTTGAAACTTTGTATACTTGTAGAGGACCCGTGACAATACAATAATTTCATATTTATTTTGTAAAATCCTGGCCATAATCATCAGAAAATAAAAAAAAATGTTTTTGTATCAAAAAACGGAATCTTTCAACGCGATTTTCACCCACTTAGAAACATTGGATCGACGTGAAACTTTGTATACGTGTAGAGGGCCCGTGACAATACAATAATTTCATATTTTGTTTCTAAAATCCTGGCCAGAATCATCCGAAAATCAAAAAAAGTGTTTTTGTATCAATGTTACGGAATCTTTCAACGCGATTTTCACCCACATAGAAACATTGGATCGACTTGAAACTTTGTATACGTGTAGAGGGCCCGTGACAATACAATAATTTCATATTTTGTTTCTAAAATCCTGGCCAGAATCATCCGAAAATCAAAAAAATGAAAACTGGTATAATAGGTTACGGACTTGTCGAGTTTTTAGTCAATCGTTGTAAGAGCTCAGTTGGTAGAGCAGTGAACTCTTGGTATATAATTTCAGTAATCCATACGTCGCTGGTTCAAATCCGGCTGGGAGGGTTTTTTATAGAAGAGTATTACTTTTAGCTCATACTACAATAGTATCGAATTCAAAGATATTTACATTTGTATCTTATTCTGTAAAATATTAAAACTAAAAAATAAAAAATAAATAATAGTTTTAAAAAAACTAAAATAACACGCTTTATTAGAAAACTAAAAAATGAAAAATAATTTTAATTTCCAACACGCTTGGGATAAAATAAAGTGGTCAACAAAAAAATCATCTCCAACACATATAGAATAAAATTAGAGTTATCAACAAAAAGAAAATAATTTTACCATCAAAAGCGTGGGTGCTTTTTATGATTTTTACATTTTCTTCTTAGAGAGCTTACTTTTACCAATATCTGTTTACTATCAAATATATTAATTGATATAGAGCACCCCACGCTTTTGATGGTAAAATTATTTTTAAAATTAATTCGCCAGATTTTAATACCATCACATTTTAATTAGGCTAATGAATTATCATAACTAATGTCACGAGTGATTTCCAAATTATTGATAAATTTACGACTCACGAAGTGAGGAGTGAATTAATCTAGAGAATTTGGAAATCAAGAGTGGCATTTGTTAGGACTATTTAACGAATAAAATTAAGCGTTTACTCACAAATAATTATTTAAATATAGTTATTTAAAAATATTTATATGTTTAATGTAAACGGCGATGTTTAAAAAAAACAATTGGTTCTTTTGCTTGTAACTGCAACCAGATCATATTATTTATTGCTAAAAGATCGCGATATTGTAAGAATGCACTCTATTGGAGAAAAAATGAAACACATCAAACTGTATATTAATTCATTTGTGATGTCGTATGATGTAAATATGACAATTATATTTTTCTAGATTATTACCTGGAAAAAAATACATTTAAGAAAGTGCAAACAGTGGTTTCTTTTTTTGGTGGTATAATCAATTGCTACAAATGTTTTATATTAACTCCTGCATGCGCTATGTGTTGACATTTATGCACTATATATAGAATCTGGTAGCCGTATCTCTTACGGAGTCGGTCACTGCAAAATAATGCTGTGACCTATTCAGAATGTTAAAAAGGAGGTGATTTCTTTATTATGAAAAACTTTTGTTGGTACATTCTAAGCGAAACACGACTGTGATTGGTTGTAAATCGAAAATCATTGAAATGTGATTGGTCATTGACTCCCATTTGGGGCATGAGTTAAATAGTCGAAGAGAAGTTTTGCATCTATAAGCAGGATTTGTTTAAGAAGTGAGTGAATTAAAATACCTACGAATAATAATTACAAACAGGTATGAGGTGAAGAATGCATTAACCATAGGCTCAATTCTGTAAACATTTCATTATACATTATAGGGACTCTTGTTATCCTATCTTCTCTCAAAAAAGTTAATACAGAAAATGTATATCGTATATAATATGGATGCGAAACATGGATCTTATTTGAGGAAGGAGAATAGAATGCGAATATTTGAGAATTAAGTTCTTAGGAACCATTTTTGGACCAAAGAGAGACGAACAGACATGTGAATGGAGAAAATTACGTAACAGTGAGCTCCATGATCATAATGGGAAACCATATTAATAAGAATAATTAAGTCTCATAGACTGCGATGGCCACGGCATGTGACATGAATGGGAAATGAAAAAGAAACATTGAAACTTCTTTGGAAAACCAGAGGGAAAACGACCACTACGTTAAACTTCCTTAGGAAAACCAAAAGGAAAACTTCGACTCGGTAGGTCAAAAATGAGGTGCGAGAATAATATTAACATGATTTGAGAGAGGTAAATTATATACGGAATGATTGGAAAACATTAATTCAAGGTAAGGACGTATGGAGATCTTATGTCCGCGGGGACTTCATAACCGGGTTCGATAGTGCCAATGAGTTCATTATATAGTTATTTATAAACTTATAACTTTTCTTGAAAATTACATTTTTTGCAGAGATTATACAATATGTCAATTTTTCTTCACGCTGTTTAAACCGTTTAAATTCTAAAAGAGGCTTTCAAACAATTATAAAATCATTTTAAATTCACTGACTTTCTGACTATGTATGATATCTCAATTTTAATAATATAATTATTAATAACAGTAATAATAATTATTGTTATATTATATTATTGTAATTAATATCAATTCTATTATTATTGTTATTATTATTATTATTATTATTATTATTATTATTATTATTATTACCAGTTGAAGCATGAAAATTCAACAATAACTTACAACTAAAACTTATGTCGATGGAAATGGATTAACTTTTATAAGATTCATAATGTGTTCCGTTGAGGTATTATACAAAATGCAAATATAAAATTATGGAATATTCACCTGAAAGGTCCATCTCCTTAACTTATGAATTATGTAACTGTAGCGCTTTCGGGACTTGTCCCATCATCGGCAGGATTCAAAACTGAAAGTGAAACACCAGTTTTGAATCCTGCCGATGATGGGACAAGTCCCGAAAGCGCTACAGTTAAATAACTAATTAAGTTGAGGAGACGGACCTTCAGGTGAATATTCCATAATTTTATATTTTAATTTGGAAATAGATTACTTGACGAGAGCAGCAAGATGTTCAAAATTGGACGAAGAAGAAAAAACGTAATAGGATAAAAAAATGAATATGAAATATTCAATAGTAGGTTATTTAAGATACAAGCAATTAAATTAAATATGGGCATGTACGACGAATGCAAGAACAAAGGATACCCAAGAAACATTGGAATGATATCCACCTGGAAGAAGAAATAAAGGAAGACCTCAAAACCCATGGAGGCAAGAAATAAGAACTGAAATGAGAAGAAGAGGACATGCAGTGGATGGATAGGAACGAGAGGAGAAGGAAAATAAAACTTTAGGCACATAAATATGTGTAATCATTGAAAATCTGTATATCCATCCATAATAATTCTGCCCCCGAGGGCAGGTCTTTCACTGCAATCATAGCATTTGTATGCTATGCTTTGCAGCTTTACTATGGAATTATAGGTGTGGTAGCTTCCCGTTGCTTTCCACAATCTGTATATAAGTAAAAAAGTCAATTATCATTATCATTATCGTCAAGATATTATTATTATTATTATTATATTATTATTATTATTATTATTATTACTGAAAGTTCAAAATTCAATATTATATTTCGTGAGATACACACAACTATGGTCATATTTGTAGGACGCCAGAGAAAAGATTACCCAGACAAGTTTTGGAATAGATTCCACCTGGGAAAGGAAAGAGAAGTTGACCTAGATTTAAGTGGATGGATGATATAAGAAGAAGTACGAGGGAGCTAGGTCTGGACGAATTGGAATGGTAAGAAAGAGAAGAGTGGAGAAAGAAGATAAAATTTCAAAAAGCTTTCAGCACACGACGATGATTTATTACATTATAAACCAGTTTATAAATAAATTATTATTATTATTATTATTATTATTATTATTATTATTATTATTATTATTATTATTATCATTATCATCATCATTATTACTATAATTATTACTATCATTATTACTATTATTATTATCATTATTATTATCATTACTATTATTATTATCATTACTATCATGATCATTATTATTATTATTATTATTGTTATTATTATTATTATTACTATTATTATTACTATTATTATTACTATTATTATTATTATTATTATTATTATTATTATTATTATTATTATTATTATTATTATTATTATTATTATTATTATTATTATTATTATTATTATTATTATTATTATTATTATTATTGAGGTTGAATTCGTGATTGTAAAAATGGGTTATCGAAGTTAATGTCACGGTGGATGAAAACATAAAATAAATCAGAAGTTTGTTTCATCGATAAATCACAGGTGTGGCAGAGTACATAAATCTCATGACAGATAATGTAAATAATGCAGTTCGGATTGTGTTTGTGTTTTGCGTGGCAAAGCATCAAATTGTTGTTATCACTGAGTTTGAAGGGATAAAGTCAGTGCCACGTGCTGCTGGTCAGGGATCAATATTGAAGGGAAAAAGCAGGTCACGCTGTTCCTCCGAATCAATAACTCCTGTACGTCCTTGGTTTGTCACGAGGAATGCACGCTGACAGATAGTCTGCATAGCTAATAGCAACTTCATCAACTGTGATCAACACAAGCTGCTTCCAAAAGTTCATTTTCTTTTCAGTGATCTCCGCAGATCTGTCATAGCTAGAGAAATTGATTATAAGCGTCAGTGAAGATCTTCTTTAGACGTTTTATGAATGACCGACTTGAAATATTCGAGAAATTAACCCTTTAATTCTAATAGTAATAATAATAATAATAATAATAATAATAATAATAATAATAATGTATAATGTTATGGCGGTTCCCACAATATTGTATGGATGTGAAACTTGGGCTCCAATGAAAAAAAAAACAGAAGGATAGAATACAGACGGCGGAGATGAGGTTCCTAAGACAAGTAAAAGGATGTACAAGACTTGATAGAATAAGAAATGAGGATATAAGAGAAGAATTGAAAGTACAGCCTTTATTGGATAAGGTCACGAATTACAGACAGAAATGGATTGATCATATGGATGGAAATGAGTAAGGAGAGATATCCATTGTTAGCAATAAATTATCAAGCAAGAGGAAGACGTGATGTTGGAAGACCTAGAAGACGTTGGGCTGATGAATTATGAAGTCGGAACGGGCAATTGCCTAATCCTTGGAGTGATGATGATCATGAATTCTAATTGGGATTTCCTGATCTCTGATCTGGTCAAAAATCCTGATGGAGCTGATATTTAATCTCTGGGCAGAATTTCAGTGAAGTCTTCAGGGTCTACGTTAGCCAAATCCACTCTCCTCACCTCCAAGTCGGGGCCCCCTTGGACTTTCTTAAGATCTTTTAAGATTTTAAGATGCAAAAGAACGAGTGGGGTGTGGTAAGCTACGGCACCTATATATCCCTAGTAAAGCTGCAAAACTTGCATTATTTGAAAATGCTGAGTTTGCAGTGAAAGACTTGTTCTTGGACAGGACACTACGTATAGTCCACAGAAGAAGAGAATGAAAGAACGGGACGTAGGCGGGCACGGGGAATTGCAAGCGATACAATGGCATACTATCTGAGATTAATGGAACACTCATGACGTATGAAATACCTACCGATTTCATTCACTTCATCTGTGGACAATACATGTATAGGCCTACCGGTATATTTAATTCTGGAGGATTTCATAGAGTGATCAACGCTCGTGATCTGATCGACATTTATTTTAATGGAATTGATTGGATTCTTACTTTAAAGGAGGGAAGGAGTTTACGAGGATTTGAGAAGTTCTTAGAAAATTGTTTTGGACCAAAGAAAGATGAACAGACAGGTGAATGGAGAAGACAACTTAACAGTGAGCAACGTAGAAAGTAAAATTCCCTAAATCTACCAAAATTCAAATGACCAACCTCATGGGCTAATGGTCAGCGTTACTGACTACTGTTCATGAGGTCCCGGGTTCGATTCTCGGTCAGACCGTAGGATTTTTTATTAAGGGGAATTATTCCTGTGGTTCCCCATGGTCTGGAAATTAGATTAAGAACTCTGCTGGAGCCTCATTATCATTTATCACCCAACATACCATCAAGGTAACGTAACTCCGAGGAATACAATCCCGCCAATGCCAGTGGAGAAAGCCAGAAATGTCATAAAAGACAAGCTGGTGGCATTAGTCAAAAAAAACTAAAATTCAAATGACGAGTCAATAATTTATAGCAAATTCACGTTTTGACAAATACAGCAAGTGTAGTTAAACAGAAGGGTGGTGCAGAGGGCTGTGGAAATGCTTCTCACTACTTTTAAACAAAAGAATTCCTTTCCCCGTGAAACATTAGTAAGATTAAAACGCGGAGGGGGAGGTCTGCTGGAGAGGAGAGTGTTCTGGAATGTTCTTTTCATTTTCTTGCCTCGCAAAATTACTCCCTGGCACAGGTGAAGCGAGAATGAAGCGACCTGGCTACTAAGTAACATACTTACTTCTGCAAGTTTTATACTGACTTACTGGTATAACAGTTGGCTTCACTAAAACTAACAGCCCATGCTTCCAAACGTTAATCCTCAGCTACACCAGATAAACTTTGATTACACTGGTCAACATGATTTTTGTCTCATGAGTACCAATAGTTGTACTTAATGCAGCTTTTTTATCTTTTTTTTCAAATATGTATTCGGAATTTCTCCATCACCCACAGTTTTTTATTTCAATTTCAATTAATGCATTTAAATAATTATTTCTTAATAAACCTAGATTTCTTCCCGGAAATCTTGGCGCAGTGAGCGATGAGCACGGGAACACTTTCATCAGGAGATTTCAGATATGGAAAAGAGATCTCAAGGCAAATGGAATCCTAATATGCTGGCCGATTATTGTTGGACCATCAAGAGGGATGCTCCACAGGCGAAATACAGCAGAAAATCGTGATTTCTTACTTTCTAGGTGAGTCCGAATGTTTGAATATTGTGGGTTACGAATGTAGAAAATATTAAAGTGTTTGAAATTATAAATGCCTGTCTGTCGTAAACCTTGCGAGATGGAGAAAAACCGATATCATATTTGAATCTGGACAAAAAAATACTATCAGAATCACATTTTTTTCTGAGACAAAAAACAATTTTTGTTGCTCAGTTCAATTCAAAACATTATTTAATTACCGTATTATGTTACGATATTACGTAACACTAAGAAATTGCAACTAAATATATGTTCGCACAAAGAAATACATTACAACGTAAATTCACACTTAATGATAATTGAGGAAAATTTTGAAAAAGTGGCTGAATTCAAATACGTAGGAATAATAATAAACACAAACAGGAATGATATGCAATAACAAACTAAACTTAAGCTCAATATTGGAAATCCACGCTATTATGTATAACAGGACTAATGTTGTCCCAACTCCTGTCAAAAATTGTTAAACTAAAAATATATAAAACTGTTATCTTCCCAGTTATATTACATCAATGCTTATATAAATTAATTAGTGTATAATGCTATTGTGTTATTATTCATCATCATCATCATGAACAAATTCGTTTTAGGCCATGTGGCCTGTACGGTAAACCTAGCGAAGATGGTCTTGATCTTTCCACCGATGTTTTGGTCTTCCTTGGTGTGTTATTTAATTGTAATATTAATGTGTTTTCTTTATGTAATTGTAATGTTGATGTTTTTTTAGTGTATAATGCTATTGTGTTATTATTTAATTGTAATATTATTGTGTTTTCTTTATGTAATTGTAATGTTAATGTTTTTAGTGTATAATGCTATTGTATATTATTTAATTTAATATTATTATTGTGTTTTCTTTATGTAATTGTAATGTTATTGCTGTTTTTGTTGTTTATTTTTCTTTACACTAGTACCAATTATTACTTTATTGTAACGGACTGTCAACAGCACGTACGGCTTACTGCCCGTGCGACCCATATTTGTAAATAATATTGTAAATATCTTACTTTTTGTCTAATAAAGTCCTACTACTACTACATCAATGCGAAACATGCACTCTTACTTTTAGGGAGGAGAAATATTAAGAATATTTTAGAATAAAGTTCTTAGGAAGACGTTTGGACCAAAGAGAGATGAACAGACAGTCGAATGGAGAAGACTACATAACAGTGAACTACATGGTCTTTATAGGAAGCCAGATACAATAAGAACAGATAAACGTAGGAGACTGCGATGGATAGGACATGTGACAAGAATGGGGAATGAAAGAGGGGCATGAAAGCTTTTTAGGAAAACCAGGGGAAAACAAATAGTAGGTCGACCAAGATTGAGGTGCGAGAATAACATTTACCTTGATTTCAGAGAAGTAGATTATACAGAGGATGATTGGAAAACATTAGCTGAGGATAGAGATGTGTGGAGAGCTTATGTCCGCGGGGCCATAAACCTAGGGGTTCGATAGTGTCAGTGACTGAGTGAGTGAATATTGTAGATTTCTGTGATATTGTAAAATGCGGCTTTGAATTTCCTCTTTGAAGAAAGCTGAAGATTAGTTCTTTCAGCATCCTAAAATAGCCGGGGGTAAACTCGCAAACTTGTAAAACTATAAGCGGACGCGCTATCCTTGTATCGTCAAGGCTACAGTAAGAGTCATGAAAATAGCAACGTTTGAAATGAACATATAGTGGAGTAAAGATTATGTAGGGACATAGCAGCTAGCAGCAGGGGCTGGAGTACTTTAAAGTGCTGGAGATGCGACCTGCTAAAGAGCTCACGTCTCTTCCCGGTTTTAAATGCAAAGTGCTGCTCTAAAGGTCAAAGGGTCAATGCTTGAACATTCTAATCCAGGTGACAGAGATCATCACCCGCCATAAATAACTAGTTCTCAACATGCGGTTCAAACACATCACGCACTACATTTCTTCACAACTAAGTTAATATTACAAATGGAAATTAATTTTTCCAGACTGTCCGTTGCAGTTAACCCTTAAATTCGCAATGCATCCTATAGGGTACATCAATTGAAGGGTCGAATGTGAGAGGTAGCTATGCCACTCTTAGAAAAAATCGGGTTTTATAAAGCATTATATTCTCTCCCTCACTGGCACATCGTACCCATAGGTTCATGGCCGCGCCGACATAAGCTCTCCATACATCCCTATCCTGAGCTAATGTTTTCCAATCATCCCCTGTAAAATCTACTTCCCTCAAATCATAGTCAATGTTATTCTCCCACCTCATTCTTTGTCTACCAACTGGGAATTTTCCCTCTGGATGTCCTACAAGAAGCTTCCGCGCACGTCTTTCATTCCCCATTACTGCCACATGTCCTGCCCATCACAGTCTAAGAGATATAACTGTTCTCATTATATCTGGCTTCCTATAAATACTATGTAATTCACTGTTATGCAGTATTCTACATTCACCTGTAATGCATAATAGCACGCATTTCCAGAATTGAGCCTATGTTTAATTTATTTGTGCATCTCATTCCTGTTTGTGATTATTGTTCCCAGGTATTTGAATTCAGCCACGTCCTCAAAATTTCCCTCATTTCTCATTAGCTGTCCATTTCCATTATATTATGTATTTCTATGTGTAACCATATATATTTAGTTTTATAAAGCATTATATTAAGGAATTATTTGTACAGTAAAAAGAAGACTTCTTTCTTCTCTAACTTACTGTTATGTAAACTATGCAAAAGGAAAAATATAATTTTTAATATAAATAGCACTGTTTATTTCCATTTCTTCTCAAAGTGGCATAGCTCCCTCTCTCACTAGACCCCTCAATTGTTTTAATGTATCTAATAGTTTTATCAAACAATTAGGTCCACCGCTGTGGTCTCGGGGTAGCGTGCTGCTTTGTCACGCAGCGGGCCCGGGTTCGATCCCCGGTCGGAACAGTTTTTCTGGGTGAGGATTTTATCGGGGATTTTCCTCACCTGTAAGACAAATGTCAGGAAAACTTTAAGGCCCAAACGGTCCCCGAAATCATATAGCCATCGCAATCATCATCGTTCATATTCATCTTAGGTTAAGCTTAGGATTAGGGACTCTCCTGGCGCACCACTATCTTCATCATCACCCATCATATCATCTGTGCAACGTAACCCCGCCTTCCAGGCGCCCCAACCTCAGAAATGGGTTACAAGTACGCCATGCCAGGAGAGAAACCAGGAATGCCGAAAGACAAAACCTGGGGCATTTGGAAAAAAAATCAACATTTTAGGTTATGATTTTTTTTAGGAAACAACTGAGTAAAATCATTATTTAAAACACAATTATTGAACACAAAGTTATTAAAATGTGTAGTTCGAAGGAATCTGTTAGAGAGTCAGTCACTGCGATATAATGTTCTGAACTGTTCAGAATATAAAAAAAGGAGGAACTTTCTTTACTTTAGTAAACAGTATTCGATAAATAGCGATGTCAAATACGACTGTGATTGGTTGTAAAACAAAATTCATTGAAATGTGATTGGTCATTGACTCCCATTTGGGGCACGTGTTAAATAGTAAAGAAAAAATATGTTTTAACAAGTAGTAGTAGTAGTAGTAGATAATGGAATTTATTGCCTTTTTTTTTAGAATAAAGAAAATACATATGCATTTACATTGCGCACGGGCCTGCTTGGCCGTACGTGCATTATTTTTCCATGAATAAAAAATAAAACTAATAATATAAACAAATACCTACAAATACACCTGTATCAAAAAACAATAACAGGCTACATATAAGTAAAATCTATGTCTACACTAAATCACAATAATACATATCTACATTCATCCACATTCCGTACATTAATATTAAAAACAAATGCTAGAAAACAAATTAGAAAAAAACACACACACACACATACCCACACACCCCCACACATATACACACCGCACGCTCATACCCCCCTCCCCCCGTCCCTGCAGACATTAAATGCACTATCAGACTATTCAACTTATCAGACTTACTTATTATATAATAACATGATTAAAGATCGAAAACAAAGACCATGTTGAGATTCTTCTTACTGTTAATACATATATCCTTAATCTACAATTTTGTTATATCTCAATTTTCTTACTGTACCCAAAAATTTGCATGTTTTTGATTCACTCTCGATCCGTACTAAAAGATCCCAACACGCCACTCTCCCTCGATCCGACCTGAGAAATCTCTCCGGCAGCATCTGTAATCTAAGTTGTTCTGTCTCTCTACAGAATGCTATAATATGCTGCCAGTTTTCATGGTCATCGCATAGTGGGCATAGTTTAATGCCTTCATCATTTGTTAAATTATGGGCCATCCATCCCCCCAAATGAAACCATGCAATATCACTTCTATCATCCCCATCCAAAGAGTCAATATATTTCTCCCTTCCCCACGAAAGTTTCAGTTCCGTCTGCAGGGTGAGCGATATTTTCTGGTTACACTCTGCTTCTATATACTGTCTGTCTATATCGATTAGTCTCTTCTTAACTGTCCTCCAAACATTTCTATTATTCCGCGAGTATATAAGTGTTACAAAAAAACTAGAGGGAAAACGCCCAGTTGGTAGACTAACAATGAGTTCGGAGAATATAATTAACCATGATTTGAGGGAAGTAGATTATACAGGGGATGATTGATCCCTATCCCCAACACTCTTTGCGATTATATATCAATGAGGTAATATGTTGCTGGAACAAGAAATATAAATTAGGAATATTAATATCAGAAAATACACAATTAAACACCCTATTGTTTGCAGATGACCAAATAATAATTGCAAATTCAGAAGATAATCTGCAGAAAGTCTATATGAACTTAACAAAATTACAATGGATGCAACATGTTCATCAAATGGAAGATCACAGGATACCCAAACAAATGTTAAGATATCAACCTGCAGGAAGAAGAATACCAGGACGTCTACTCAAAAGACTTCTGGATGGTCTCTTGAGGCCAAAACAGGTCAAGAAATGGCCTAAATTCATTAATGTCCTATGATGATGATGATTTGAAAATATTAGCTCAGGATAGGGATGTACAGAGAGCTATTGTCCGCGCTGCCATGAATTTACGAGTTCGATAGAGCCAGTAAGTTAGTTCTTTACTTATGGTAAATATGAGCAATGTGTAAAAATTTATTCACCAAATATCGAACCCATATCTGTTATTCCAAAAGTTTGAACGTATTGAAAAACCTGTACACCGGAGTAGGTAAGATTTTTTTTGCGACGACTGGCTTGTACTATAGTACATTTTAGCACTAGATATTGGTGAGACACCAAGTAAACTGGGGTCATGCAGTAACCTGATGTGCGATTTACCTAGACGTCAAATGCCAACCATTACTCCCGGGGGCTAGCTTCAAAACTGCCAAATCCAGATAATGTTACAGCTTCTCTCACTGTATCCACACAATGAATACCATCTCCACCCACACAATACAGTGGCGTGACTACTGTATTTCTCACTAAAATCAATCCAATCAGTGTATCTACCACATTACACTGGTCAACATGATTTTTGTCTCGTGGGTACCAATAGTTGTATACTTAATTCAGTTTTTTATCGTGTTTTCAAACATGTTTTTTTTATTTCAATTTCAATTAATTGATTTAAATAATTATATTTTTCTTTTACTTCTTCGGCTTTCCCCCACTTATAAGTTTGCCGTCTTCAGTTTCCATTTATCTCTATCATTCCAATCTCCCACTTCCAAATTCCTATCGTCCATTATTGTTCTGACGTAGGTTTTCCATTCCCATCTTGGTCTCTCACGTTTATTTCTTCCAGGGGGTGACTATTGGTATATATTTTTTGGCCATCTTTCATTTTCCATTCTTTGTACATGGCCATACCATTTAAGCGTTTGATTTTAAATCCTCTTAACAACAGATGTGGTGACATTCATTTCTCTCCAAAGGAATTCATTTCTTATTTTATCCTGTCTTGTTTTTTTGGAGGCTTCTTCTAAAATAATCAAATTCAACTTTTCTAATTTTATTCTTCTGTAATTCTGTCAAAGACTAAGTTTCGCTTCCATATGACAAAATGTTCTGTATTATGCTCTTATAAATTTTCATTTTAGTTTCCTTTGTAATATTTTTGTTCCAAATTACTCCATGTAATATCTTAGTTGCATTTTTTGCCATTACAAGTTTAGTCTGTACATCTTTTTAATAAACTTTTTTCGTCCATTTGTCCATTTGACGCAGTGAGCGATCATTGGGAGATTTCAGCTATGGAAAAGAGATATCAAGGTAAATGGAATCCTAATATGCTGGCCGATTATTGTTGAACTATCAAGAGGGATGCTCCACAAGCGAAATATAGCACAAAATCGTCATTTTTTACTTTTGAATGTTCGAATATTGTGTAGTTACGAATGTAGAAAATATTTAAGTGTTTGAAATTATAAATGCCTATCTCTCGGAAACCTTGCGTGATGGAGAAAACCCGATATCATATTTGAATAGTATTTTTTCTATCAGAATCACATCTTTTTCTTTCTGAGACAAAAAAAGTTTATTTTTTGTTGCTCAGTGTCATCTAATCAATTTTCACGACAAAACAAGTTAAATATTTCCTGAAATAATACATAGAATATAATCTAATTTCCCTCCTATCATATAAATAATGGATGAAGATAAATAAGATGAAGGTCATGATTATAGGAAGGAAACAAAGGAAGATAGACATGAGCAAGTGGGGAGCTTCAAATACTTGGGTTGTACTATCAGCAGTAACATGAACTGCTGTCAAGAAGTAAATCAGGGGATAGCAATGCCAAAAGAAGCTTTTAACAAGAAGAGAAGCATTTTCTGCGGACCTTTGGCAAAATAATTACGGAAGAGACTAGTGAAGTGCTTTGTGTGGAGCGTAGCATTGTACACTGCAGAGACTTGGACATTACGACGGAATGAGGAAGAGCGACTGGAAGCTTTTGAGATGTGGATATGGAGACGGATGGAGCGTATAAAATGGACAGACAAAATAAAAAATAAACATTTACTAGACAGAGTGAGTGAATGAAGAACAAAGATGGAACTCATAAAAAAGAGAAAAATAAATTTGACTGGCAACTGGTAAGAAGAAACTGTCTGCTGACTGATGCCCTAGAAGGAATAGTCAAAGGGAAGAAGGTTAGAGGCAGAAAAAGACATCAGATGATAGACAATATTAAAATAAATGGTTTGTATGCAGATACAAAAAGGAAAGCTGAGTTAAGAATAGAGAGGATAATGCTGCGTTTGTAGTGAAAGACCTGCTCTTGGGCAGAACACTATTTATATATGTAGATAGATAGATCCTCGGTTGATTAATGTCTTTGACAACGTCCGATTCCCAATAGCCAATTTTGTCGGTCCATCCAATCTCCTGGTTGTAGATGTTTCTCCTTCATGTATAAACATATTCCCTGACTCCAGGAGGTTTTAAGGTCTTCCTCTGCCTCGTTTTCCCTCAGGTTTCCATTCCAAAACAGATTTTGGTAGTCGATCCTATTCCATTTACTGGACATGTCCGTTCCATCTTATTTGCTGAGTTTTAATATAATCTAAAATAGTATTTTCAATCTTCATTTTCTCCCTTATAACTGAGTTCCTAATTTTTTTCTTTTCTTGAAATTCTTGCTGCCTTTCGTATAAAATCTATTTCCGTTGTCAAAATATACTTATTTGTTTTTGTTGTTAATGGCCAAACTTCCGCTCCATAAGTAATTGTGCTTTTAACAATTATATGATATATATCCATTTTATTTTTATTACTTATATTTTTATCCCACAACATTCCATTGAGGCAAGGAATTGCAAATTTTCCCTTATTATTTTTATTTATTATTTCCTCTTCATAACTCCCATTTTTATTTATTTTAATTCCTAAATATGTGATCTCACTACAAGATTTTATTGTTTCTTCAGTCACCAAAATTAAATTTTGTTCTGGTTCATCAATTGATAAATATTTTGTTTTTTTCATGTTCAAATTTAATCCCCATTTTTCACATTCTTCTATTAATTTTCTACTCATATATTCTAAATATTCATATGTATATATGTATGTAAATAAATAGTAAAAAACCTGCTAGTTGATGTACCAAAAGCCGTGTTCAAAAGATCTGCCATTTTTATCTACAAGGCACAGGAATCTAAGCCAGAATCTAGGAATGACTACCCACTATACGAAGCGGATGGACTCCCTGCTTAAGTACGAGAGGAGTGGAGTGAATGGGCACGCTGCGTGGATGACAATGACAGTTATCCAATATACCAATTCATGAGTTGTACTACTTCCCTTCAGAATAAATGAGAGATTTGACGCTGGATTTTAGTATCTTGCAGTTTAAAAAAGCAGATTTTATTTTATGGACACGAACATGGAGCATTACAACGCTTCTCTGGAAGAAATTTCAAGGTAGGTTTCGGCATGCAATATTTGACAGTTCCCTATTAGTAAAAGTTAGAAATACGTACAACGTGTCCATAAATATAGTATCATAGTTTAAACTACTGATACGTCGCGTTGGATAATCGTATCTAAATTAAATTGTTGACAATCAAAAGAGAAACTCGAAAAGTTTTGTGCATGTTAACAATGGAGAATAATGGACAACAATACAGAAACTAAACTATGTTTAATCATGTTTTGTGGTCGATATGGGTTCATTGTTGGATATTTAGCAGACAAGTTAAATGTGAATGTTTGCAGCGTCATTCGTGGGGGCCACATTCAATGTCGATGATGATTGTCGATGGTGACGATGATGATTGATGATGATTGTCGATGATGATGATTATTGATGATAATGATTGGTGATGACGATGATTGATGATGATGGTTGATGATGATGATTGATGGTGATGATTGATGATGATGATAATGATGATAATAATAATAGCAATAATAATAACAATAATAATAATAACAATAATAATAACAATAATAACAATAACAATAATAATAACAATAATAATAGCAATAATAATAACAATAATAAGAACAATAACAATAATAACAATAATAATGATAACAATAATAATATTAATAACAACAATAATAATAATAATGTTTTATTTATTCTGGCAGAGTTAAGGCCATAAGGCCTTCTCTTCCACTCAACCAGCATAAATACAAATAAATATTTGACAAATATCCATATACGCTATACTATGAGGTATAGCAAAAACGTTTTGAGTTTCTCTTTTGACTGTCACCAATTTCATTTAGATGCGATTATCCAAAGCGACGCAGTAGTAGTTTAAAGTATGATGCTATATTTGTGGACACGTTGTATAAAATTAGTTCATGATATCTTGGTCGCCCTCAACTAGATGAAATGCTGTAAAATACGATACCGTTCCCTAAGCAGAAGATAGAACATATTTCCGAAAGGCCTTCAACAAATTTTACAGCATTTCATATAGTTGATGATGGCTGAGTTATTAGGTACGGTATTATACTTTTAACTTTTACATAGTGACATTAACGGCCTTTGGTAATGAATTCTAAAAGTACTGAATTTTAAGGGCAGTCAATTTGTTCAATTATCCTATCCCTACTCCTCCCCTAGACACATCCCATTTGAATGCAGAAGAGTATTGAACATATTATATCAACTGTGTCAAACTGATTTCAAAATTCTCTACCAAAGGGGAAAAAATATATATACTTAGAGTTTTGCAACTACCAAAACAAATGCAGAGTTTTTGAATTGCTTAAATATTTCGAACCCAATCTAAAATGACTGCTTTGTTTAGAGTAATAAAAACATTATTTTACTAGCCTAGTACATTATATAAATAACTAAATGGTTCTATCGAACCCATATGTCCATATCCTCGCGGCTACAAGCTCTCCATACACCCCTATCCTGAATTAATGATTTTCAATCATACCAAGTATAATCTACTTCGCTCAAATCATTCTAAATATTATTACCCCACTTCATTCTTGATCTACCATCTGGGCGTTTTCTTTTCGTTTTCCTAGAAAACGTTTCCATGCCCCTCTTTCATTCCCACAAGTGCCACATGTCCTGCTCATCGCAATCTAACTGTTCTTATCTAGTTTCCTATAAATATCGCTGTTGTTGTCACATCTTTATACACTAAATGAGTGCCTGTGTGTCTGTCTTGCCTTTATGAACTCAAAAACTGCTTGGCCGATTTGATTGTTTTTCCCATCATTTAGCGATTTGTTATTTAACATATTACCGTACGAACTATAGGGCCGGAGCTAAAAATATGGCATCGGTGCTCTAAAATAGTAGATTTTTGGACGCTTAAATGGCTTACGCTGCCTAAACCTTAACAAATACACGAAATTAATATTCATAGAATTGAAAATTTAAAAAAATTCTACTAAAAGGTCCCTGACAGCATATGTGTACCTTTTTAAAGACTATTTTTTAACTCATATGCCAAAATGCGAGTCAATGGCCAATCGCATTTCAATGATTGTTTATTTAAAACCAATCACAGTCGAGTTTCGCCTCGAATTTATCAACCGAAGTTTATCATATTAAAGAAAGCTCCTACTTTTTAACATTCTGAATAGGCCATAGCATTATTTTGCAGTAATTGACTCTCCAAGAAATATGGCTACCAGATTGTATATATAGTGCATGGATGTCAGCAGATAGCGCTTGGGGGAGATAATACAAAAACATTTGTAGCAATTGATTTTACCACAAAAAGCACCGTTTTCAGTTTCTTAAACTAATTATTTTCCAGGAAATGATGTTGCAGAAAAATATAATTGACATATTTACTTCATAGGACATCAGAAATTAATTAGTACCTATAATGTTGGTTATAAATTTCTCCACTAGGGTGCATTCTTACAATATTGCGATCCTTTGGCAATAAATAATATGATCTGGTTGAAGAGATGAACAGAAGAAGCAAATGAAGCGTACCAATCGTTTCTCATTTGTTTTCAAAACATAGCTGTTTACATTAAATAATATTTATATATTTTTTTATTAGTTAAATAGTCCTAATAAATGCCGCTCTTGATTTCCAAATTCTCTAGATAAATTCGAAATCACTCGTGGCATTACTTATAATAACTCACAATAACCATTTTTGTCTTTCAACTCATTGATGCCGAGTAAATCGGGAAAGTGGATTCGCTGGGAGCAAATGTCGGATATTTACTAGTTAGGAAATAATAATAAAAACCGAAATAGGTTACTACTTATTTATTACTTTAAAATAATTATATAATTTACTACAATTATTAATTTAATTGCTATCTTATTAGATATTTGAGGTTAATTTATATGCCATGAATATACGATAGGAGACCAACGGCTTCAATTCCTTTCGGGAGAAAGTCTTACTCAGAATTTTTACTCGTATACGCTTAAAAATGGAGACAACAACCACATGGCAGTATACCACTTAATAGATTATATAATTTAGACACCCTATTATTTGCAGATGACATTGTGTTTATAGCGAATTCAAAAGATGACCTACAACGTTCAGTCCACTCTTTTCACCAAATTACAATAAACTACAACATGGAAATCTCAACAGAAAAATCTAAAGTCATGGCTTTCCTAGGAAAAGACCCAGTTCGCAGTGAAATTGTTATTAATAATAGAATATTAGAACAAACTAACACATTTAACTATCTCGGATACCAAGTTACATACGAAGAAGAAAAAGATTTTAATCAAAAAATTATAAAATTTAACAGAGTAACAGGAATTATAAATAATATTTTCAAGCCAAACACAGTACAGCAACACACACGAACTAGAATTTATAAAACACTGGCCAGACCCATATTATGTTACGGCAGTGAGGCCTGGACAATTCGTAGTGTAGATGAACAAAGACTAACTGCGGCAGAAATGAAATTTATGAGACGTACTGCGGGCTACTCAAGAACAGGCCATAAAAGGAATTTTGAGATTCTCAAAGAATTACACACAGAATCAGTCATGGAATATGTACAAAAATACAGAAACAACTGGAAATCTCACGTACGAAGAATGAGCAGAACAAGAATACCACGTCTGATCTTAAATTACCAGCCATCAGGCAAGAGATCTTTGGGCAGTCCCTTCAAACGTTGGGATTGAGACCGTAATAGACTACTGGGTCTATCACATGAAAGGAAGACGAAGAAGACGCTTAAAAAATCCATCGAGTCCTGCCAAGTTTGAACATGTAAACCTCGAAACCAGACGCGAGTTTTTGTAAAAAATAATCAACTCTAACCGATAATATTTTAGATTTAAATTGCTCTAAATTTAGAAACATTTTTATTAAACATTTAATATATTATATTTGTATTATCCTGTTCAAGACAAGCAGAGAGAAGTAAAGGAAAGAAAGCACAACATTGTAAGACAAAGAACATTTATGTAAATATGTGTTGAAGAATTTTATTTGGAGCTTAATATCAAAATGACTTGTTTGCAGAGTAGACAAAGTTTTCAACAACTTTCTATGTAGAGGGGTTTCATATCGGCTGCTGCTTCACTTTTTCTTTGTGTTTGTTTTATCACAAAATGAGTAGTTTGAACGCTTTCTCGCGAATTCAAAAAGCAAACAACATTTATAAATTTGTATGGGCAAACCACGCCAATTAAAATGTTTTTAAAGATCGGATTTTAAACAAGAAACACATTTTCACTTATCAGAACATAGAATTTATTTCCGCCCTATGTCAGATTCTCAAACGATAACGTCATTCAAAAATGAATTGCTAAATAGCTTATGCTGATGATGTAGTACTACTGGCCGATAGCGAGGAGATACTATAGACCAACATGCACACACTATTGAGTAACACTAAGAAATTAGGACTGGAAGTAAATATCAGTAAAACTAAACATATGGTCACAGATAGAAATTCAGTATATAATGGAAATGGACAGCTAATGACAAATGAGGGAAATTTTGAGGAAGTGGCTGAATTCAAATACCTTGGAACAATAATCACAAATAGGAATGAGATGCACAAAGAAATTAAACATAGGCTCAATTCTGGAAATGCATGCTATTATGCATTGCAGAGACTTCTGATGTCCCAACTCCTTTCAAAAAACGTTAAGCTGAAAATATATAAAACTATTATTCTACCAGTTATATTGTATGGGTGCGAAACATGGACTCTTACTTTAAGGGAGGAAAGGAGATTACGAGTATTTGAGAATAAAGTACTTAGGAAAATTTTTGGACCAAAGAGAGATGAACAGACAGGTGAATGGAGAAGACTACATAACAATGAACTACATGGTCTTTATAGGAAACCAGATATAATAAGAACAGTTAAGTCTCGTAGACTGCGATGGGCAGGACATGTTGCGCGTATGGGGAATGAAAGACGTGCATGGAAGCTTCTTGTAGGAAAGCCAGAGGGAAAACGGCCAGTTGGTAGACCAAGAATGAGGTGGGAGAACAACATTAACTATGATTTGAGGGAAGTAGATTATACAGGGAATGATTGGCAAGCATTATCTCGGGATAGGGATGTATGGAGAGCTTATGTCCGCGCGGCCATGAACCTACGGGTTCGATAGTGCCAGTGAGTAAGTAAGTAAGTAAATAATTTAATAATATTACTATTAATCAATTGAGTTGGTTACTTGATGAAAATCTTTTGGAGCTTTTGGAGGTTGTAGAAATTAATAAGTTTAAAAGTAGTAAAAAACTGTTAAATTCTCAACTTGATTTGAATGAATCCCCTTTGTTAAATTTAAAAATTTAAATAAATAATTGTTGTATTGTTGCTTAGATCAGTTGGAACACAATTCATAATTTGTAAACATGTCTGAAGAAGGTACAGTGTACCGAAACAGCTGTCACTGAATTATATAATAAATATGAAAATCAAATAAAACTACGTTTTATTTTTATTTAATTAATATTGCTATTGCAATTAATGTTTTATTTCGTTTTCTTCCCATTATATGCTATCCAAATTCATCAATAACCACAAATCCAGGGATTCCGTCTTTTGAGTGGACGTCCTGGTCTTCGTCTTCCTGCATGATGATAGCTTAATATTTGCTTGGGTACCCTGTGAACCTCCATTCGATGAACATGTTGCATCCATCTTAACTCATATTCAGATTTTTTTTTGGTCCCATGTGTAATTCTTCTAACAGATGTCCATATATATTTATATATCATCATCCGGTATCATGGCAGCTGCCGCCGTCTTCCGGAAACCAAACGCCATTCCTCTCTGTCCATCCAATGATCTTCCTCCAATCCTCTGATATTCATAGATGCTTGTACCCCTTCTATCCAAGTTTTCTTCGGTCTTCCTCTCTTCCTCCTTTCTATTGGGATCCATTCCATAACAATTTTAGGCAATCTTTGCTCTGGCATTCTTTGACATGGCCGTACCACTGTAATCATTTCTTTTCTATAATGTCTATGTGTCTGGCTCCTCTTGTACACCCATAATTTCCCTTATTTCTTTATTTCGTATTCTATCCATTCTAGATTTTCCAGCTGATCTTCTTAAAACATCCATTTCTGTACTTAAAATTCTTTTCATTTCCCTGGTAGGAATTTGCCAGACTTCAGCACCATATGTTAAAATGCTCTGAATTATGGTTTCATACATTTGTAATTTTCTATTTTTTTGTAATATTTTTGCTCCACCAAACAGGGTTTAAAGCATTTATTGCTTGTTTTGTTTGTGCGATTCTATTTTTTAATTTCCACTATGTTATCGCCTGAATGGTCTAATTTTGTTCCTATATAAGTGCATTCAATACTAGGTTTTAGTTCTTCTCCATTGTTGAAATTTATATTTTCCATTTCTTCTCCTATACACAGATATTTAGGTTTCTCAATGTTTATATAAAATTTCCATTTTTCATATTCTTACTTATATATATAATATATATTCTAGTAGTATGTATCCTGCAGTCCTTCGAAGATAATAAAAAATATATTTAAACCAAGTAGTCTTGAAATCTCCAAATATCCACTTTTCATTATTTGATATTCCGCCCCCATTCCTCTTCACTCTCTCTCTCTCTCTCTCTCTCTCTCTCTCTCTCTCTCTCTCTCTCTCTCTCTCTCTCTCTCTCTCTCTCTCTCTCTGTTTCTCGTGTCTCTCTATTCTCATTAAAAATCTTCTCGACTGCAGAATTGTTTCATATATAAAAAATTAATTCATACATTTATGGGAAGTTGTCAAAATTACCAGTTCATTCGTTATTCCCAAAGGCTATAAATTCACAGATGTAGACTATCAACTTTCCTTCTAGTTCAATTATTTTCTGTAAAATATTGTAATATTGAAGCTTTCAACTCCTGAGAGAGAAGAACTGAAACTTTCTAAAGTGTTTTACATTTCATTATTCTCTAGTCGCGCTTTCACAACTTGTGTGCTATTTTCTATCCACCAACTTCACTCTTTGCAACGCCCACTCTACACAAATTCCAACGTTTCTACATTTCCTCTTTTTATTTACTTTCAACTTTTTTTTTCAAATTTCCCATCTTATTTTTCATTCCATTTTAATTTAATTTGCGTTCTCTGCAAGTCTTCTTGGCAATTCTGTAACTTCATATAGGCCCAAGATAAAGAATTGTAACAAAACTAGTGTCCAATTAACCACTCAACTGAGGAAAAACAAGAAAAATGTTATAATTTCAATTTCTAAGTATTCAAATACCTAAGAGCAATAATTATAAAATATAAATAAGGTGCACAAAGAAATTAAACACAGGCTCAATTCTGGAAATGCATGATATTATGCATTACAGAGACTCTTGTTGTCCCAATTCCTTTCAAAAAACGTTAAACTTAAAATATATAAAATTGTTATTCTGCCAGTTATATTATATGGATTGCGAAACATGGACTCTTACTTTTAAGGGAGGATAAATTATTACGAGTATTTGAGAATAAAATTCTAAGGAAAATTTTTGGACGGAAGAGAGATGAACAGACAGGCGAAGGGAGATGACTACTTAACAGTGAGCTGCACAATCTTTATAGAAAACTAGAATAAATAAGAATTCTTAAGTTTCGTAGACTGCGATGGGCAGGACATGTGCACGAATGGAGAATGAAAGATGAGCATGGAGACTTCTTGTAGGAGAACCGGAGGGAAAACGTCCAGTTAGTAGACCAAGAATGTAATGACAGAATTACATTAACCATGATTTGAGGAAAGTAGATTATACAGGGGATGATTGGAAAACGCCCTCAGGGGTCCCCATCTAGGGGATATGTGGATGGCGACCACAAGGTGCCCAAGCTGAGCAAAACATTGCTTCCACTTACTTGTGTTTTGCTCCTTACTTTTATCTTTAACCGATCTGGTATTTCTTCCTTTCTTCCACTTACTTATACCAGACTCTTTTAACTTTACTATCTAACCTCTCTTGGTTAACTCTTGTTTTTTCGACCCCGATGCTATTAGGGCATCCGAGGGCTAGTGAGTCTTTTCCTTTCTTCCATTTCTTCTTTCCATTATTTTCTTTTCTTCTCCACAAAAGCCTGACCAGAAGCTATAAGATGGCAGCCCCATCACTGATCTTGCCTTCCTTTGGCCAGCAACAAATCAAAGGAACTATTATTATGCTTTCAAGTCTTATACGAGAATTTCCCAAAATTCAAATCGGATCCCCAAAGCTGTTTATAATTATATACCAAGAGGACGAAGATCTCTGGGCCGTCCTATGAAATGCTGGAGGGAACATTTTCTATAGGATCGTAACAGGCCTTGGCCTAATACTTGGAAGGAAGAATGATTGGAAAACATTAGCTTAGGATACGGATGTATGGAAAGTTTATGTACACGAACCTACATTTCGATGGTGCCGGTGAGTGAGTTAGCTAGTTAGTTAAGCATAAGTGTAATACCTGGCTTATGGAACCCTATATTAAATTCTGCATTCAATAAGGTCCCTATATAGTGACACTAAATTCATTAATAGCACTGGTAAGTTTCCTAATGTTCATCCGAATAAAATCTTGTCACCTACTTGTGCAAGTCTTCCTAATGCCCTATTCATTAAGGACTTTATTATTATTGAAGCTCCAAATATTTTTGAAACTCTATTTTGCCACCAAAGCATGTTAAGGATTGTAACTTACTATAACAATATTATTTTATTAAATGCCCTAGGTTGTCATTTCGACATTTCTGGTGTTCTCTCCTGGCATTGGCTTAATTGTAACCCACTTCTGAAGTTGGGGCGTCTAGAAGATGGAGTCACGTTACCCGGATGATATGATGGATGATAAATGATAATGAAGCACCTGGAGAGTTCTTAACCTAAATCCAACCTAAATTCCAGACCATGGACAACCACAGGAATAATTCCCTTTAAGGAAAATTTCCTATGGTTTGACCGGGAATCGAACCCGGGACCACATGAACAGTAGTCGGAAACTCTGACCACTAGCCCATGAGGCTGGTCGACTATAGCAATATTATGCTATATGTTGTAAAACAGAAATATTATCTTATGGTTTTGAATTAGTGTTATGAATTACATAAATACTCTATAAGTGTCTTAGCAAAATATTACATAAGTTTATGAATGTGTGTTACGAATTTCATAAAATGTTTATAAGGACTTACTAATAAGGACTTTCCTTAAGGACTTACTAATAACACTGACCAACAAAAAAGAAACTTTTTTTTTGTCTCAGAAAGAAAAATATGTGATTCTGAATTTAAATATGATATCGGTTTTTCTCCATCGCGCAAGGTTTCCGAGAGAAAGGCATTTATAATTTCAAACACTTAACATTTTCTACGATCGTAACTACACAATATTCGAACATTAGGACTCACCTAGAAAGTAAGAATGACGATTTTCTGTTATATTTCACCTGTGGAGCATCCCTCTTGATGGTCCAACAATAATCAGCCAGCATATTAGGATTCCATTTGCCTCGATATCTCTTTTCCATAGCTGAAATCTCCTGATGAAAGTGTTCCCCGTACTCATCGCTCACTCGACAAATGGACGATAAAACGTTTATTAAAAAATAATGATTTAAATCCATTAATTGAAATTGAATTAAAAAACTGTGGGTGATGAAGAAATTCCGAATACATTTGAAAACACGATAAAAAAACTGCATTAAGTACAACTTTTGGTACTCATGTGACAAAAATCACGTTGATCAGTGTAATAATTTTGACTAATATTTACTATCACGGAATATATTGTTGCCTGGATAGGAATATGTGGAGAACTTATAACCGTGCGGCCGTGACCTTACTGGTTCGATAGTGTAAGCGATTTAGTGAATTCCGATCATATTCATGTTATGAAATTATTGCCAGGTGATACTCACGTAGAAATAAGTCTATGAATGTAGAGAATATCTTGGACACCCGGTGTACTGGTCATGAATGAATAAATAGCAGTGAAATCTCAGTAGAGCCTTCAAAGTGATCTGACAGGTGGCGCTTGTATTAAAACCTGGAATTATTGTGCCCAGTCGAACAAAGCAATGGCGATAAAGTGGACGAAGCTGTCATAGACACAACAGCGCCACACATGACTGTCAGAACCGTAAAAATAAATCCACTTGTATTGTTACTAAATGCGTGGACCGCATTACCATGTTACTTCCATCATTATCAACAATTTAGTAGGATCTGTCACCTGTAGTTTACTCAAGGTGATCTTGGTGAATCCATCCGCGTTGTGGCCTTCCCAAATCTCTTTTATCCCCGTAGTTATATATTGTAGAGGTAGTTTAGGTAATCTTCCCCCTTTCTACCCTCAAAACATGTTGTTTCCAGTTTTGTTGATATTTTGTTATATAATTCAATATATTTTTGACTTTAGTCCACCGCTGTGGTCTCGGGGTAGTGTACTGCCTTGTTACGCAGCGGGCCCGGGTTCGATCCCCGGTCGGGATAGTTTTTCTGGGTGAGGTTTTTATCGGGGGTTTTTCCTCACCCGTAAGACAAATGTCAGGAAAACTTTAAGGCCCAAACGGTCCCCGAAATCATATGGCCATCGCCATCATTCATATTCATCTTAGGTTAAGTTTAAGATTAGGGACTCTCTTGGCGCGCCACTATCATCATCACCCATCATATCATTGGGGCAACGTAACCCCGCCTTCCACGCGCCCCAACCCAGACGTGGGTTACAATTACACCATGGCAGGAGAGAAACCAGTAATGTCGAAAGACAAACCTGGGGCATTTGAAAAAAATATATTTTTTTTGACTTTCAATTTCTTTCTGATATCTATACTTATTTGACGATCTAACCTTGTGAACGCAAGAAGTGGTTTCAAAAATCACATAGGCTATGTGCTGCTTCCAATTAATTTGTATCTCTCTGATTCAGGACCCAAACTTTACTTCCATATTTAAGTGCTGGTTTTGAAACAATATTATGTAATCTGAATTTGGTTTGTGTTGAAATTGATTTAAAAACATATTTTTTATTATTCCATTTAATTTATTACATTTTTTTCTAATTTTATATCTATAACACTTTTATTTACTGAAATTATGTTACCAATACAGATACTTGTTCTACTAGACGTCCATTTATTTCTATTTTAACCCTTTGTATATATTTACCCAAAATTCACATTGATTTCGTTCTTGAAGTGGTTTCTTCATGACATATTATTGAGCTATTTTTATTGAATTCGTAACAAGCTTTCTGTAATTCATCATCAAATGTTGCTAAGGTGATTTGTTCGTCAGCATAAAACATTGTTTTAATTATTTGATTTCTAGTCAATTTGATACCTTTATTTGAGATTTGTTACTATTATTTTATTATTGAGAAATATAGCTACCGTAGGCTTTGGAGGTTTGGCACGGGAAGACGGCAGCAGCTGTGAAAACCCGAAGATAGAGAGAGAGAAATATGGCTATACGTTTGATCGCATTTTGTGACGAAAATCTTATTATTAAAAGGAAATATGATGTTATCATTGGAAAGGGAATCCTTCAAATTACAACAATAGAACAAAACAAAACAAATCACTGCTCACGTGCAGCTTGGCGGGTTGATTTTTGTGGGCTAGCGTCGAACGCCTACACAATTCTCTTCGTTGTTTCTGCATCCGTGCTAATGCGAGGCCTTCCAGGAAGTTTGATTTTCTGCATCCTTTCCGTTTACATCAGTCGTTTTCACCACTTCCTCACAGTCGACGGCTGCAATTCTACGTTAAACTCACGTCTTGTCCGTCTTGCAGCCTCACGACCATTACCATACGTTATTGCCCCATGCAGAAATTGGAATTTGCTGTTGCATATTCAACGCCATTTGGACTAATGACGTAAGTTCTACACTGTTTTGTTTTATTCCATTATTGTAATTTGAATAATTGCCTTTCCAACGATAATTTCATATTTCCTGTAATGATGATAATTTTCATCGCACAACGCCATCAAACGTATAGCCATATTTATGATTCACCCCGTATATATATATATATATATATATACAGGGTGATTCAATTGTATCTTAATATTTTCATCATATCATTAAGTTATGTATTTTTGTTATTTTTTTTTTCCAAATGCCCCAGGTTTGTCTTTCGACATTCCTGGTTTCTCTCCTGGCATGGCGTACTTGTAACCCACTTCTGAGGTTGGGGCGCCTGGAAGGCGGGGTTACGTTGCCCGATGATATGATGGGTGATGATGATGATAATGGTGCGCCAGGAGAGTCCCTAATCCTATGCATAACCTAAGATGAATATGAATAATGATGAATGTGATGGCCATATGATTTCGGGGACCGTTTGGGCCTTAAAGTTTTCCTGAAATTTGTCTTACAGGTGAGGAAAACCCCGATAAAAACCTCACCCAGAAAAACTGTCCCGACCGGGGATCGAACCCGGGCCCGCTGCGTGACAAGGCAGCACGCTACTCCGAGATTTCAGCGGTGGACTGTATTTTGGTTATAGGTTATTAGAAACTATGCTAAAAATAGAGGAAAGATTAGCTGTCCTTTTCGCTCGTATACGAGGATTAACATACAGGCAGGTCCAAGAAGAATTCACTAGAAAGTTCAGAAAACCATGTCGTAGCAGGCAAGCTATTAGAGATCTGGTACTGACAATGAAATGGACGGGATCTGTTGCTGATGAGGCACGTAGAGGGAGGCCGCCTACAACACCAGATGACGTGCAAACCATACAGGATGCCATCTCATGAAGTCCCGGTGCATCAACCAGAAGACTCAGCTGAGAGTTGGGTATGACCCAAAGCACTGTATGGCGTACCATGCGTTTCAAACTGAACAAGTGCCCTTATCACATCCAGATAATGCACAAGACTATGTGTGATGACCTGTTAAATGATGATCTCATGGAACATGTGTTGTTCAGTTATGAGCAACATTCCACACATGTGGACATGTCAATATGCATAATTGTAGGATTTGGGCAGGCGAGCAGCCAAATGCCATACAAAAGTTTCAGAGAGTCACACTAAAGGTAAATTTGTAGCCGGGAATAACAAAAATAAAAATTTACGGACCGTCCATGTTTGCAAAATCAACAGTAACTGGATGTAACTATCTTGATATGTTAAAACAGTACCTGGAACCGCAGCTGGCACAGGATAAAGTAAAATATACTGCGTTTTCCAGCATGATTGTGTACCACCTCATTTTTCCATTATTGTTCGTGACCACCTCAACGAAGTTTTCCTGGTAGGTGGATCGGTCGTGGATCACCGAGAATTTGGGCGGCCCGCTCTCCAGATCTGACACCACTAGACTTAATTGTTTGAGATTGAAGATCAACACCTTACAGCAATTGAGAAACCAAATAGCTGCAGCGGTAGCTGCAATCACACCAGCTAAGCTGACAAAAGTGTTTCGCTGTACACAAGAAAGAGGGAATCTGTGCCGTGACTTAGAGGGCCACCACATTGAAATGTACTGAGTTTATCATCCAGTAGTCATTACTTTTCATATGTAGTAACAATTTTAGCATAAAACATTGGTTTGACGAAAATGTCAAGTGACTTTACAATCATCCTGTATATGTGTGGAATTGGATTTATTGCCATTTTCTTTTTCAAAAGAAAGAAAATACCTTTGTATTTACATTGCCCACGGGCCCCCATATATATATATATATATATATATATATATATATATATATATATATTGAATAATAAAGGAGATATTTCGCAGCCTTGTCTTACTCCTCTGTTTGTGGACAATCTAGTGATTCGCCTTAAAGTTCATCTATTCTTCTTCTTCTTCATCATCCAATGATTAAGCCTGTTGGCTCGTTCCGGTTTCATGAAGGCTAGAATTGTTAAAATTGTTCAGACCACCTTCTGTGCGGACGTCCAACATTTCTCCTTCCGTGTGGTTTATATATCAACAATAATTTTGGAAATCTTTCTTCTGGGATTCTATCAACATGCTATTTTCAGGCGTTCCTATATTTAATTATTCGACCTGTAAGTGTGAATATAAAGAGTGATTCAGAAATATGGCTATACGTTTGATTGCATTTTGTGACGAAAATATTATCATTAAAGGAAATATGATGTTATCATTGGAAAGGGATCCTTCAAATTACAACAATAGAACAAAACAAAACAAATCACTGCTCACGTCCAGCTTGGCAGGTTGATTTTTGTGGGCTAGCGTCGAACGCCTCCACAATTTTCTTCGTTGTTTCTGCATCCGTGCTAATGCGAGGCCTTCCAGGTGGTTTGATTTTCTGCATCTTTCCCGTTTCCAGCAGTCGTTTTCGCCACTTCCCCACAGTCGACAGCTGCAATTCTACGTTAAACTCACGTCTTGCCTGTCTTGCGGCCTTGCGATTATTACCATACGTTATTGCCCATGCAGCAATTGTAATTTGCTGTTGCGTATTCAACGCCATTTTGACTAATGACATAAGTTCTGCACTGTTGTAATTTGAATAATTGCCTTTTCAACGGTAATTTCATATTTCCTATAATGGTAATATTTTCATCACACAACGCGATCAAACGTATAGCCATATTTAAGATTCACCCCGTATTTAGTTCCTTTCTTATATCTTCTTTCGTTTCTTATCCAGAAGAGTATATCCTGCTATATTTCTTAAAAATCTCACCTCAAATGCTATGAGATATCTCGAGTAGGGTGTTGAAACAGATGTTTGCTAGGTCGGCTTAAGTTGTCAGAAGAAACGTCGATTCTTAACTGAAAAAAAAAATTGCAGTAAGATTTTCCCCATTTAAGTTATAAATTTTGTTTTGGGGTTATGAGAAACTAGCGGTCAGCCTTTGTAAAAGTTTACTGAGTTTTGGATGTGCTTGTATCCAGACGTTGAAGAGCCGCAACCCGCAACACACTCGGACAATGGCAAGTGTCTGCAGGTAACGATCAATGTGGCACTTGACAAGAAATCCCTCTTCATCAACACAACTGCCTTTAACCTTGTTCCCAACAGGGTGCCCTCTTCACTACATTATAGATTTCATCTCGGTTGGACTATGTTTACCACGTTCTCGGGTTCACTGCTGGGATCGGTGGATTTTTTTCAAAGTTTAAATATCCTGAGGAACTAGAAAGGTGACACTTTTTAAAATTTTATAAAACAATGGTGATTCCAACAAGTATATGGATCAGAATACTGGGTCTTTACAAAAAACCAGGAACGAAGAATAGAAACTTCAGAAATGAGGTTTCTGAAGAGTGTTGGCTGGCTATAAAACAACAGAGAGAAAACGAAATGAAAATATACGGAGAGAACTAAATATATTCGAACTATTAGATACAATTGCACATTACAGAGATGAATTAATGGACCACATCAATAGAATTCCGAAACAGATTCTTCATTACAAGCCACTAGGACGAAGATATGTAGGAAGATCCAGTAAACGATTGGACAGACCAATTCTAGCATAACATCAGGAGAGACCTTAAGGTCTAATCCTTGATGCTGCTGCTGATGATGATGAATATCCGGTTGGGACAAGTTTCCTGGGTGATAGTTTTTTTCGGGGGTTTTCCTCACCTGTAAGACAAATGTCAGGAAACTTTAAGGCCCAAACGGTCCCCGAACATCATCTGGTCATCATTAACATATTCTTTAAGTTTGGGATTAAGGCCACTTCTGATGCATCATTACCATCATCACATATCACATATCGGGGCTGCATAACTCCGCCTTCCAGGCGCCCCAACCTCAGAAGTAGGTTACAATAACGCCATGCCAGGAGAGAAAATCAGAATATCTAAAATGACAATATGGTGGCATTGAAAAAAAATTAAAAGGGAGGGCAACAGAAGAAAGGGGAGACAAAACGAACAATGGTTTCAAGGAATACATAGGGGCATGGTGTCGAGAGGATTAAAAGTGAGTGATACAGAGAATAGGGATGTATGGAGGAGTAAAATTTACAATGGATCGTAGGAAAACTACTGTATTTTAGATATATTCCTATTAAATATATCTTTTTCTTCTTCCTTCCAAGTATTAGGACAAGGCCTGTTACGAATCTATAGAAAATTTTCCCTCCAGCGTTTCATAGGACGGCCCAGTGATCTTCGTCCTCTTGGTATATAATTATAAACAGCTTTGGGGATCCGGTTTGAACTCATTCTTTCAAGATGGTGTTTCCAATTTAGTTGGTACTGTTTAATATATTCCAAAATTGGCGTAGTCTTCAATTCTTTTAAGATATCGGTGTTCATTTTCCGATCCCATCTGCTGTAACCCGCTGTTCTGCGCATGAATCTCATTTCACAAGCCGTTATTCTGCTTTCATGTTGTTTTTTTAGTGTCCATGCTTCACTACCATAGGTCAACTCTGGTCTAGCCAAAGTGTTATATAAACGTAATCTGGTGTTTTTTTGTACAAGGGATGTTTCATAACTTGATTAATAATTCCTAAACTTTTATTTTAAATATATATATATATATATATATATATATATAAATGAATGTTTGTTTGTTTGTTTGTATGTACGTTTGTTTGTTCGTACTTCATACGTGGCCATACTGTTGAACCTATTGTGATGGGGCTTTTTGCGAACTCTTCAGGAGATTCCCGGGATGAACATAGGCTATAACAGAGTTCTGATACTCAACTCCTACACCCTTAAAAATCGCCCTTTGAAGTGGAAAACGTGGAAAAAGTAGCTCTTCATACGCTTAAATTGTTTACGTTACCTAAACCATAACAAATACACAAAATTAATGTACACAGAATTGAATATCTCAAAAAGGTCTACAATAAAAGTACGCGACAGCAAACGCCTATGTTTATCTCTTACAGATAACTCACAATAACCATTCTTGTCTTTCATTGATGCCAAGAAGATCGAGGCAAGTACGTAGATTCTTGTGCAAGCATAGCAGCAGATGGCGGGGATTCTTTTACGGATAACTCACAATAACGAATTTTGTATTTTAGCTCATGTATGCCAAGAAATTAAGATAAGTGCATTCCCGGGCAACACCGGGTAATCAGCACGGGGAATCATAAAATAATTACGATATACATTTATAAACATTTTTCATTTTACTTATTCAACTAATCGGAGGACTGCAGGATATACACTTACTAGATCACAAAAAAAATGAAGACATCTTAGAAGAATTACACATGGAATCTTTAGAAAACAAAATTTCTGATTATAAGTCAAGATGGATACAACATGTTCATCGATTGGAAGATCACAGAATACCCAAACTAATGTTAAGATATCAACCTGCAGGAAGAAGAAGACCAGGACGTCCACTCAAAAGACTTCTGGATGGTGTTTCTCTTGAGGCCGAAACAGGTCAACAAATGGCCTAAATTCGTGAATGTACTATGATGATGATGATAATGATGAACTAATCATAAAAAGTACATTAATTTTAGTCTTTCAGCTCATTTATGTCAAGACGATCGGGATGAGTAGATTCCCGGACAACGCCGGGTAAACAGCACGGGGTTTCTAAAAATAATTACGATATAAATTTTTCATTTCATTTATTCAATTAAACATAAAAACACATTAATTTTCATTAATTTAGGCGTAGCAGCACACGCCGAGTATTACCTAGTAGGCCTATACTTACTTACTTACTCACTGGCACTATCGAACCCGTAGGTTCATGCCCGCGCGGACATAAGCTCTCCATACATCCATATCCTGAGCTAATGCTTTCCAATCATTCCTTGTATAATCTACTTCCCTCAAATCATAGTTAATGTTATTCTCCCGCCTCATTCTTGGTCTACCAACTGGGCGTTTTCCTTCTGGCTTTCCTACAAGAAGTTTCCATGCACATCTTTCATTCCCAATACGCGCAACATGTCCTGCCCATCGCAGTCTACGGGACTTAACTGTTCTTATTATATCTGGCTTCCTATAAAGACCATGTAGTTCATTGTTATGTAGTCTTCTCCATTCACCTGTCTGTTCATCTCTCTTTGGTCCTAAATTTTTCTAAGAACTTTATTCTCAAATACTTGTAATCTCCTTTCCTCCCTTAAAGTAAGAGTCCATGTTTCGCATCCATATAATATAACTGGTAGATTAATAGTTTTATATATTTTCAGTATAACGTTTTTTTGAAAGGATTTTGGACATCAAGAGTCTCTACAATGCACAATAGCACGCATTTCCAGAATTAAGCCTATGTTTAATTTCTTTGTGCATCTAGTATATATATTATTAGTAGCTGTACAGTGTTATCTACTTTCTTTTACACCCTGTTTAATAGGCCACTGAGTTACGTCACTACTGCTTTGAATAGAGATCTTAATGAAGTGAACGGCCAGTCTTTAGATTGATTTCCGGTAGACACGTTTCCTCTTCCCAGAGAACTCTATAAAGTAAGGGAGAGAAACTAGAGAGGTCTAATTGATCTCTCGAGACAAATTACCATACGAAGTCATTGAAACTTTGGTACAGGAAAATCACAATTGAGTGTTCAGACACATAAAGCCCAAAAGTACAATTATAATTACAGCAAACACAGAATGGAAATTAATTACGCTACACAATTTTATCCGCTTAGAGACTGTCTTTAAGGGTCGGTTTCACCAACAGAGGTAACTGTATTACGCCAGTTTCCCCCATATATAATACACAGCTTAAACTGGCGTAATACAGTTACCTTTGTTGGTGAAACCGACCCTTAGGGCCAGTTTCACCAAGAGAGGTAACTGTATTACGCAGGTTTAAGCTATGCATTATACATGGGGAAAACTGACGTAATACAGTTACCTCTCTTGGTGAAACTGGCCCTAAGAATGATTATTTAACTCATGCCCCAAATGACCAATCAGGTTTCAAAGAATTTTGTTTTACAACCAATGACAGTCGTGTTTCACCTCGCTCTTTATCGATTTATCTTTATCAGCTCCAGCTTTTGTGATAAAGATAGCTTCTCTTTTTTTAATATTCTGAACAGCTCAGAGCATTATTTTTCTCCAACAAATACATTGAATATAGCAAATAATGAACAGTTTCCTTGATTTTACTGAGTTGTTTACTAAAAATATGAATTAATAACCTATAATGTTGAGTATAGAATATAATATACAGTTTGGTGTGTTTCATTATTTCTCCATTAGGGTGCATTGTTACAATACTGCGACCATATTTAGCACTAAATAATTAATATTATCAAGTTACAGTGAATATACATAACCTCTAATTTCTGATTTGTTTTCAAACATAGCCGTTTACATTAAATATATAAACATTTTAAAATACCGGTAACTATATTTAAGTAGGCTCCTGGGTGACTTTTTTTCTGGGTTTTTCCTCACCTGCAAGACAAATTTCAGGAAGCGTAGAGCCCAACGGTCCCCGAAAATCATCCGACCATCATTAACATCCTCATCATTATCATCATCATCTTTCATCGGTATGAAAAGCAACGGGAAGCTACCACAACTATAATTCCCTAGTAAAGCTGCAAAATATAGCATGAAAATGCTATGATTGCAAAAAAAACCTGCTCTCGGGCAGAATTACTATGGATGGATATTTAAGAAATGAAGTTTGAGTAAATAGCTTAACTTCATTCGTTAAATAGTCCTAACAAATGCCAATTTTGATTTCCAAATGTTCTACATAATTTGGAAATCACTCGTGGCATTACCTATGATAAAGGTAAAAAATAAAATCCATACTGTATTTAATAAATAAAAGCATTAAAGTTTTATACGATTTTCATAAATGAACCAGCTCATTTTCATAATATATCTTGTCCATATTGTACAAAACTGACTTTTTGCGTGTCTGCATTCTTCATAGATACCTCCATTTACAAATGTCATCATTTGGCTTCAGAATATATTTGCGTTAAATGTGGCTATTGTCATCATCATCAACAACAAGGATTGAGCCCAATGGCATGTTCCGATCTCATTATAGGTCGAATTGGTCCTTCCATCTCTTCAATGGTCTTCCCAACATACTTCTCCCTTTTGGTTTATAATTATATATTCTTCTTGGTATGCGCTGTTCATTCATTCGTAATACGTGCTGAACATAAGCATTTTGATAATATTTTATTCTTTCACAAAGATTAAATATATTAAGATCTGTTCTTATATCTTCGTTTTTCTTTTATCGGCCCTTTGGTATCCTGCTATAGCTCTCAACATCTTCATTTCAGCATGTGGCTATTGTAAAAATATTACGAATTTATTTTTTTTTTAAATCTGTTGTCTATTTTCATAAATTTGTGAGAGGTAATAAAAAGTTGCAATTTTGCTGTAAATAAGAGTTATTTATTTTTACAATAGCCACATGCTGAAATGAAGATGTTGAGAGCAATAGCAGGATACCAAAGGGCCAATAAAAGTAAAACGAAGATATCAAAACAGATCTTAATATATTTAATCTTTGTGAAAGAATAAAATATTATCAAAATATCATAAATACATTTTTATTATAGGTAACTAGCTAATAACCGGCGTGCGCTGCTACGCCTAAATAAATGAAAATTAATGTGATTTTATGTTTAGATGAATAAGTAAAAGGAAACATAATTATAAATTTATATTTTTTGGATAACCCGTGCTGATTACCCGACGTTGCCCGGGTATCTACTTATCCCATCTTCTTGACATAAATGAGCTGAAATACGAAAATTAATGTGTTTTACATGTTTAGTTAAATAAGTAAAAGGAAAAAATTATATCGTAATTATTTTTAGATACCCAGTGCTCTTTACACGGCGTTGTCCGGGAATCTACTCATCCCGATCTTCTTGGCATAAATGAGCGCTGAAAGGCAAAAATTAATGTACTTTTTATGATTAGTTGAATAAGTAAAATGAAAAATAATTGTAAATGTATATCGTAATCATTTTAAGATTCCCCGTGCTGATTACCGGTAATGCCAGGAAATCTACTTATCTCGATCTTCTTGGCATAAATGAGCTAAAAGACAAAATTCGTTATTGTGAGTAATCAGTAAAAGAATACCCGCCATGTGCCCTATGCTTGCACAGAAATCTACGTACTTGTCTCGATCTTCTCGGCATTAATGAAAGACAAAAAGGTTATTGTGAGTTATCCGTAAGAGATAAACATAGCTGTCGCGGACTTTTATTGTAGACCTTTTTGAGATATGCAATTATGTGTACATCAATGTTGTGTATTTGTTATGGTTTACGCAGCGTAAGCCATTTAATTGTTCAAAGAGCTATTTTTTTCACGTTTTCCACTGGAAAGGGAGATGTTTAAGGGCGTAGGAGTTGAGTATCACAACTCTGTTATAGCCTATGTTCATCCCGGGAATCTCCTGAGCATTTTGCAAAAAGCCCCATCACAATTGAATCAAGGGTATGGCCGCGCATAAAGTACAAACAAACAAACATTTGTTTTCATATATTAGATTTTCTTAATTAAATCATCTATAACAATACGAATTAGATGCAGAAAGAAATTAAACATAGGCTCAATTCTGGAAATGCGTGCTATTATGCATTACACAGACTCTTGACATCCCAACTCTTAAAAAAAACGTTAAACTGAAAATATACATAACTATTATTCTACCAGTTATATTATACGGATGCGAAACATGAACTCTTACTTTAAGAGAGGAAAGGAGATTACGAGTATTTGAGAATAAAGTCCTTAGGAACAATTTTTTTGACCAAAGAGAGATGAACAGACAGGTGAATGGAGAAGACTACTTAACAGTGAACTACATGGTCTTTATAGGAAACCAGATATAATGAAAACAGTTAAGTCTCGTAGACTGCAATAGACAGGACATGTGGCACAAATGGTGAATGAAAGACGTGCATGGAAGCTTCTTGTAGGAAAACCAGAGGGAAAACGCCCAGTTGGTAGACCAAGAATGAGATGGGAGAATAACGCTAACTATGATTTTATGAAAGTAGATTATACAGGGGATGATTGGAAAACATTAACTTAAGAGAGGAATGTATAGAGAGCTTATGTCCGCGCGGCCATGAACCTACGGGTTCAATAGTGCCAGTGAGTTAATATTGATAGCTAATTGTTTAATAACATTAAACTATTTATTATATTCGGTCAGCCGCGGTGCACTAGTGGTTATGGAAGTGCATGGAAGCTTGTTGTAGGAACACCATAGGGAAAACGCGCGGTTGGTAGACCAATAATGAGGTGGGAGAATAACATTAACAATGATTTGGGGGAAGTAGATTATACAGGGAATGATTGGAAAACATTAGCTCAGGATAGGGATGTATGGAGAGCTTATATCCACGCGATCATAAACCTACGGTTTCGAGAGTGTCAGTGAGTTAGTTTATAAACCATAATTTCCCAAAAATATGAGGTCAGATACTGTATAAAGGCTGAAAGCTATGATATTAAAAACTTCTCTTTGCTGTTTGATCGCGTAACATTTTAACTGTGTGTATATCTGTTTGACGTCATAACAAAGTTTCACTAGAGCACCCTATCATTTTACAATTGTAACTTTGCACTGTTGTGACATGTTATCCTCCCTAACGTACAATGCGTTTCTTTTGCTACTATTTTTTTTTTTTTCCTTTAACATGTCAACTGCAACCAAGCGATTGAATTTTTTTTTTCAAGTCTTCGTTGGTCGTTTGTCTCTGTCGCTTCTGGCCATCCTAGCGATTACTTCTGTTCTTATTGTCAGACTGAATTCGCTTTACTTCTGCACCCAGAAATATCATTTTGTGTAAGTAGTAATATTATATGTTAATAATTCATCAGTCTATAATAAAGGAAATGTAAATTTAATGAGGAATGACAAATGAGGGTAATTTTGAAGAAGTGGCTGAATTTAAATATTTATAAAAAATACTAGCTAATACCCGGCGTGCGCTGCTACTCCTAAATAAATATTAATGTGTTTTTGCCACCAGCCATACGCTGTTATGCTTGCCCGGGAATCTACTTATCCCGATCTTCTTGACATCAATGAAAGACGAATGGTTATTATAAGTTATCCATAGAAGATAAACATATGCTGTCGCGGACTTCTGTGTAGAGGTTTTATTGAGATGTTCAATTCTGTTTACATTAATTTGGTGTATTTGTTACGGTTTAGGCAGCGTAAGCCATTTAAGCATCAAAATAGGGACTTTATTTCACGTTTTTCACTACAAAGGGTGATTTTTATGGGTGAAGCGGTTGAGTATTGCAACTCTCTTATATCCTATGTTCATCCACGGAATCTCCTGAACATTTTTCAAAAAGCCCCATCTCAATCAGATGAACGGTATGGTAAAGCATGTTTGCCCGGTAATCTTCTTATCCCGATCTTCTTGGCATCAACGAAGGACAAAAATGGTTATTGTGAGTTATCCGTAAAAGATAAACATATGCTGTGCGAACTTTTTTGTGGAGATTTTTGAGATATTAATTTCTGTGTACATTACGTTGGTGTATTTGGTATGGTTTAGGCAGCGTAAGCAATTGAAGCGTCAAAATAGGGACTTTATTTCACGTTTTTCACTGCAAAGGGTGATTTTTAGGGGTGAAGGGTTGAATATCACAACTCTCTTATAGCCTATGTTCATCCCCGGAATCTCCTGAACATTTTGCAAAAAACCCATCACAATCGGATCAAAGGTATGGCCGCGCATAAAGTACGAACAAACAAACATACAAACAAACATTAATTTTTATATAAAAATTAAGTACAAATGGTATGAGGGGCACAAAAAAATAATACTACTACAATCTATAATGGTGAAGTCCGTTGTTGAGAGTCCATAGCCTCTTCTCAGTTAGGAGTCAATAGACAAATTCATTTAGTTACCATATTTACCCATAAATGTCATGAGTGGCATACGGTCACATGCAAATTAATCGTATTATCATTACAGGGACTCTTGACATCATAATATCACTCAAAAACCTTAAACTGAAAATATATAAAACTGTTATAATATTTAAGGTTCCGCGCTATATGACCGTGGTATATAACTGGCGTTTCTTCCAGACGTTTCTCCCTCAACTGCGGAGGGCATCTTCAGTGGCCAGTGCTTCTAGGTGTTGTTATCTTGTCGTAGAATCGTGTTGTAGACTCATTCACAGTCAAATCTAAGACAGGGGAACAACACTGAGAAACACTCGCCACTGAGGATACCCTCCGCAGTTGAGGGAGAAACGTCTGGAATAAAGACCAGTTACACTGGTCAACATGATTTTTGTCTCATGTGTACCAATAGTTGTACTTAATGCAGTTTTTATCTTGTTTTCAAACATGTATTCGGAATTTCACCATCACCCACAGTTTTTTTATTTCAATTTCAATGTATGGATTTAAATAATTATTTTTTAATAATTTTTTTTTAGTCCATTTGTGCATTGTAAAATATAAGCAAATGAGCTAACTCAGGAGATTTCAGCTACGGAAAAGAGATATCAAGGCAAATGGAATCCTAATATGCTGGCCGATTATTGTTGGACCATCAAGAGGGATGCTCCACAGGCGAAATATAGCAGAAAATCGTCATTTCTTACTTTTTAGGTGAGTCCGAATGTTCGAATATTGTGTAGTTACAAATGTAGAAAATATTAAAGTGTTTGAAATTATAAATTCCTGTCTCTCAGAAACCTTGCGTGATGGAGAAAAACCGATATCATATTTAAATTCAGGAGAAAAAATACTATCAGAATCACATATGTTTCTTTCTGAGACAAAAAAAAAGTTTATTTTTTGTTGTTCAGTGTAACAGACGACGGCCACATAGCCCGGAACCTTTTAATATTATGAATACCGGCCGTGAAAGCCTGCATTTCACAGTATAAAGCTGTTATTCTTCCAGTTATATTTATAGATGCGAAATATGGAATATTACTTTAAAATAAGGAACAAGTATTTGATAATAAAGTTCTTAGGAACATTTCTGGACCATAGAAAGGTAAATAGACAAGCTAATGTAGAAGACTACTTAACAGTGAGCTAGAAGATCTTTATGGGATATCAAAATGTAATAAGAACAGTTAAGCCTCTAGACTGCGATGGTCAGGGCATGTGCCACGAATGAGGAATTAAAGAGGAACATGGGGACTTCTTGTAGGAAAACCAGAGGGAAAGCGTCCAGTTAATAGAACTAAAAATGAGGTAGGAGAATAATTAACCATGATTTGAGTGAAGTAGATTATACAGACTATTTAACTAATGCCCCAAATTGGAGTCAATGACCAATCACGTTAGAATGATTTTTTATTTACAACCAATCACAATCGTGTTTCGCCTAAAATTTACCAACTAAAGTTTATCATAATAAAGAAAGCACCTCCTTTTTAACATTCTGAATAGGTCATAGCATTATTTTGAAGTGATTGACCAACCAAGGAATGCGGCTACCAGATTGTATATTTAGTGCATGGATGTCAACACATACCGTATGCGGGAGTTAATATAAAAACATTTGCAGCAATTGATTATACCACCAAAACGAAACCACTGTTTGCACTTTTTTGAATGTATTTTTCCCCAGAAAAATATAATTGTCATCTTTACATCATACGACATCACAAATGAATTAATATACAGTTTGATGTGTTTCATTTTTTCTCCACTAGAGTGCATTCTTACAACATTGCGTTCCTTTGGCAATACATAATATGATCTGGTTGCAGTGACGAACAAAAGAAACAAATGAAGCGTACCAATCGTTTCTCTTTTGTTTTCAAACATCGCCGTTTACATTAAATATATAAATATTTTAAAATAACTATATTTAAATAATGATTTGTGAGTAAACAGCTTTATTCGTTAAATAGTCCTAACAAATGCCACTCTTGATTTTCAAATTCTCTAGATAAATTCACTCCTCACTTCTTGTGTCGTGAATTTATCGATAATTTGGAAATCACTCGTGGCATTACTTATGAGGATGTTTGAAAAACGTATCTTAGCGATGTATGGAGAGCTTATGTTCGCGCGGCTATGAACATGCGAGTTCAATAATGCCAGTAATTTAGTTATTTTGTTAGTTAATGAAAAAGTTTATAACAAAATTCAATTGAAGTTTGACATACGTTTATGCTAACCATCTGCCTCTCTGATATAAAGAATTCATAGATTCAATCCCGTATTGGCTAAGACCCTCCATTGTGCTCTGTATCTCCTTCTTTACCACTTCCTTTATCACCACAACTACCACTTTCAATTTCAACCGCAACGTACAGCCTTAGAAATAATTGATGGCGCACACATAATTTTCGAGTCCCGGAACGAAGTCACTTCGGGATCACCTGTTTGGTCCACTAGTATACAATTATTTGAGAAACTAAAATCCGTTCTATTTCGTTGTGTGTCGTGCAATGGAAAATAATTTCACGTAAATAAGTAATGCGGTAAATACTGAAAAATAAAACAAAGCAAAACATATGAAACAAAAGAAAGAAAATTAATTGAAATAAGGACGAGGGAGAAAGAAAAAGCATGACAGCGGGATCGTACACGGAACCTTATACACGGGAAAGGGAAGATTCCTCGATCTTCCTAGCATCAATAAGCTGAAAGAGAAAAATGTTTGTTGTTTGTTATCCATAAAAGATAGGTATATCTCGTGGATTTTTTGTAGAATTTTATAAGATATTCAATTCTGTGTACATTAATTTTGTGTATTTTTTATGGTAGTACAGTTAAGTCTCGTAGACTGCAATGGGCAGGACATGTTGCACGTATGGGGAAGGAAAGACTTGCATGGAAGCTTCTTGTAGGAAAGCCAGAGGGAAAACGCCCAGTTAGTAGACCAAGAATGAGGTGGGAGAATAACATTAACTATGATTTGAGGGAAGTAGATTATACAGGGAATGATTGGAAAACATTAGCTCAGGATAGGGATGTATGGAGAACATTTGTCCGCGCGGACATGAACCTACGGGTTCGATAGTACCAGTGAGTTAGTAAGTAAGTAAGTAAGTAAGTTAGGCAGCGTAAGGCATTTAAGCGTCTAAAAAGCAACTTTTTTTTTAGTGCACCGAAACACTTTTTTATAGGTCCGGCTCTACAGAACGTGCTACGAGTATAATATATATGTTAGTTGTCCAAAACAAATCTCTAAATGATAGTAAAAAAACCATTCAAATAGGTCAAGTAATTTTTGAGCCCATGAAGGACAGACAGACTCTAATACATTAATTTTTATATAGACATATAAAAATTTAATTTTTTCATAAATCAAAATGAAAATTCTCTTCTATTATCTTTCTCCTCTCTCTGTATCTATCTGTAGCCCTGTATTTTCCTTAATTTAATCTCTCACTTTGCACATACTTATACAAGCCCTCTTGAAAAAAATGCCATATGATTTTAATAAATGGTTAAACTTTACAGCCTGTGACGCGACGTTTTTAATTCCTACATAAACTCCTGTCACCTGTCAAATTGTATTCTTAGGGTTCCATTTTTGAAATTATTTCCCACCGTTTATAATGTTTTTTTTACATTTTTTCTAACGATTATTTCAAAATATGTTTCTATGATATTTAACAGCATACATAGCATGAAGACGTGACGCCATTTTGATTTTAACGAATATTCTATGCTGAACAACAAATACGTGTTCCAGTGCAGTCAACATAGAGTATGTAGTAATTAACTGTACACATATACTTCAGAATTTCAGAACTTACTATTTACTTTTGGGCGTTGCATTCTTTCATAGGTGCTTAAATTGCGTTAGGTTAGCTTTTAGGTTGGTCTTTCATAGATTAGAGTAGGTTACTTAAATTGCGTTAGATTAGCTTTTAGATTCATAAAATGTCGTGTATATGGTGGCTGCATCCCGTGATTCCATAGTGTAAACCGCTTCGCGTTTGTTGGCGCATGTGAATGGTGTATGATTGGAGCTTAGACATTTTTTAGCGTCACATTTTATAAAGTATTTCATGATGAGTAATTAACATATTATGATACTTACTTGCTCACTGGTACTATCGAACCCGTAGTTTCATGGCCGCACGGACATAAGCTCTCCATACATCCCTATCCTGAGCTAATGATTTCCAATCATTTCCTGTATAATCTACTTCCCTCAAATCATAGTTAATGTTATTCTCCAATCTCATTCTTGGTCTACCAACTGGGCGTTTTCCCTCTGGCTTTCCTACAAGAAGCTTCCATGCACGTCGTTCATTCCCCGTACGCGTAACATGTCCTGTCCCTCGCAGTCTACGAGACTTAACTGTTCTCATTATATCTGTCTTCCTATAAAGACCATGTAGTTCATTGTTATGTAGTCTTCTCCATTCACCTGTCTGTTCATCTCTCTTTGGTCCAAAAACCTTTCTAAGTACTTTATTCTCAAATATTCGTAATATATGTGTAAAACAATAAAACATTTATTTATGAAGAAATATAACTAATTTAACGCACTTTCATACATTTTTTCTCATATGTAACAAACAATGTATGTATTTACATTACAGTAAGAAAATCCAGAGTCAATGTGTAAAATGAAGGAGAAAAGATATAGTGTACAATAAGAGAGCAAATCCAATTTCCCTTCTTATAAAAATTAAATTGAGGAGAGCTGAGGAAATTGGGTGTATGCTGAAGTAGCGGTCCAATAAGTTTCTGGAATTAGGGCGATCAGTTGAGGGGGTTGGGATGTGATATGTTGCCAGAAAACGTGCAGAGAAATTGTGATTAATCCTAACAAAGGATAAAAGATAATCGATAAGTCGATTTCTCTAAGAGTCCACGGTTAAAAAGATGAGACCATCTTCGTACTTCAAGAGCAAGGTAAGACAATTTTTCATCTAAACAATATTAATGGAAGACATCTATAAACCACCAAGTTATTGAACAATTACGAGATATAAACTAAATTCAACGACAAAACATGTGAAAAAAATATGATTCATATAGAGAACAATGTATTACAGAATTATGGGATGAAGATAAATATAAATAAGACGAAGGTCATGATTATAGGAAGGAAACCAAGGAAGATAGACACGAGAATTAAAGTTAATGCCATTGAGCAAGTGGAGAGCTTCAAATACTTGGTTTGTACTATCACTAGTAACATGAACTGCTGTCAAGAAATAAAGCAAAGGATAGCAATGGCAAAATAAGCTTTTAACAAGAAAAGAAGCATTTTCTGTGGACATTTGGCAAACGAATTACGGAAGAGGCCAGTGAAGGGCTTTGTGTGGAGTGGAGAATTGTTTGGTACGGATATTTGGGCGTTACGACGGAATGAGGAAAAGCGACTGGAAGCTTTTGAGATGTGGATATGGAGAAGGAAGGAGTGTATAAAATGCCCACCCAGTGCAACTGGCGCCTGACGGAGTGAATCGGTACATCTGCGTGATTGTAAGGTGAAATACTCGTATTGTATTGTATTGTATTGTATTGTATTGTATTGTAAGCCCATGTTTTCCCTTTACAGAGATTTAGGCGCTCTCCCCCTACAGGGAAGAATTTGAACCATATTACTTTAGTTACACTTGTTTTCGTATAGATGTCATTTTTGAGTGGTCCTGATCAGCTTTCCGCCTCATACTGACATCTAGGAAACGAAGGTAGTACTAGGACGGGAAAATTCGGTAAATTTTGCTTAGAGGCCTTTTCATTCAGGCTTAAGGATTTTTTACGAGCCTGAAAATCTTCAGACTCGGGACCCACGGCTTAAAGTCCTTCCCGGAGGACTTGCTCCTTGGATTTTTCCGTCCTAAAAAAACCATCGACCCCGGCCGAGTTTGAACCCGCGACTCTCGGGACCAGAGGCAAGGAGCATAACCACTAGTCCACCGCGTCGTTCTACTGCAATACTGTATTATCGTGTTATAAAGTAAAATTAAACATTTAGTTAAATTCTACAGTGGTCTTAGTTCACAGTTATCATTATGCCTCGATCTGTATTCACAGTACAGTATAGGGTATTTACGTAGACTATTTAACTCATGCCTCAAATGGGAGTCAATGACCCATCACGTTTCAATGATTTCTGTTTTACAACCAATCACAGTCGTGTTTCACCAAATATTTATCAATATTAAATTTACCACATTAAAGAAAGCTCCTCCTTTTTAATATTCTGAACAGGTCTGATCATTATTTTGCAGTGACTCAGCCTGTAAGAAATACGGCTACCAGATTGTATATATAGTGCATAGATGTTAACACATAGCGCTTACAGGAGTTAATATAAAAACATTTGTATCAATTTATTATACCACCAAAAAAAAAAACACTGTTTGCACTTTCTTAAATATATTTTTTCCCAGGTAATAATCCAGAAAAATATAATTGTCATATTTACATCATACGACATCAGAAATGAATTAATATACAGTTTGATGTGTTTCATTTTTTCTCCACTAGAGAGCATTCTTACAATATTGCGTTCCTTTGGCAATAAACAGTATGATCTGGTTGCAGTATTAAACAAAAGAAGCAGATGAAGCGTACCTATCGCTTCTCATTTGTTTTCAAACATCGAAACATCACCGATTATATTAAATATATAAATATTTTAAAATAACTATAGTTAAATAATGATTTGTGAGTAAACAGCTTAATTTTATTCGTTAAATACTCCTAACAAATGCCACTTTTGATTTCCAAATTCTCTAGATAAATTGGAAATCACTCGTGGCATTACTTAAGATAATTAACTGAAAATAGAGTATTGTAGAGAAGTCGTTAAACGATTCGAAACACAATCTCCAGGTGTAAATCCTCCATATAGATATATCTTTAGAAGACTTATAAATACATTTAGAAAAAATGGGTTCTTTGTTCGATAAGAAACTAAGGGTAACAAATCGTGTTCTGGCTGAGGATAAATTAGACGAAATAGGAGAAAGAATAAAACTACGTCAACAGAATTACTAAGGCGACTTGACCAAAAAAAAAAAAACGGTATTTCGAAGAGCACAGTATGGGCGGTGTACTCCAAAATTTAATAGTTTCTCTATAATGAAGGAATCTTACTGTTATTTTATTGAGACTATTGAAATCATACCCCAAATGGGAGTCAATTAATTTTGTTTTACAACCAATAACAGTCGCGTTTCACCTCGCTATTTATCGAATTTTGTTTACCAAAATAAAGAAAGCTCTTCCTTTTTAATATTCCGAACAGGCCAGATCATTATTTTGCAGTGACTGACTCCCCGACAAATACGTTGATATAGTCAATAATGAACAGATTCCTTCGAAATACACATTTGATAATTGTGTGTTCAATAATTGTGTTTTTAAATACTGATTTTACTGAATTCTTTCCTAAAAAAATAATTAATAACCTATAATGTTGGTTATAATATACATTTTGAAATGTTTAATTTTTTCTCCACTAGGATGCATTCATACAATATTGCTATCCTATTTGGCAATAAATAGTATAATAAAGGTGCAGTGATGAACAAATGAAACATACGCTAACATTTCTTATTTGTTTTCAAACATCGCCATTTATATTAAATATACAAATATTTTAAAACAACTGTATTTAAATAATGATTTGTGAGTAAACATCTTAATTTTATTCGTTAAATAGTCCTTACAAATGCTACTCTTGAATTCCAAATCCTCTAGTTAAATTGGAAATCACTCGTGGCTTTACTTATGAAAAATAATATATTTATATACATATATTCCAAAGATAAAATTAAATATGACAAAAATAGAAAACGCAAAACCACACGGGACGTATGGGTTATATACATACATACACGAGTTACCCCAAATCGTGATAAAAACTCGAAGTCAATTGAATAAAACTGAATTAAAACATTTCTACAAAAAAAATGCATATAATTATATTATATATTTTTGAATAATGGACTAAAAATATTAAATCTGACTTTGTTTTGTATTTTGGTATTTTATTATCAGTATATATGCCCACACACACAACCAACGCCCTCTCTGATGCAAAATACAAAACATTTAGTTCGCACAACTTTGCCTGGATCTATTGATTGCAAAAAGTTAACTTATACTGACCTTACGTGCCATCTAACGGTGACTGCGCAAAACGCATCCCTTTTTCAGAGCCATCTGTTCTCTGTGTCACGAACAATTCACAAAACCAGAGTAAAGATTTTTAAGTCTGTACTCACCTGCAATAAAAATAAATATTTTATACTTTCACATAAGCAATGCCAATCTCAACTATTTTCACAGAAAGTTAAACCACATCATACAAATCATTAATTACACTGGTCCAACATGATTTTTGTCTCATGAGTACCAATAGTTATACTTAATGCAGTTTTTTTATCATGTTTTCAAATATGTATTCGGAATTTCTCCATCACCCACAGTTTTTATACTTCAATTTCAAATATTGGATTAAAATAATTATTTTTACTAATCGTTTCTTTCATCTATTTGTCCATTGTAAAATAAAACCAAATGAGTTAACTCAAATGATTTCAGCTATGGAAAAGAGATATAAAGGCAAATGGAATCCTAATATGCTGGCCGATTATTGTTGGACAACAAGAGGGATGCTCCACAGGCGAAATATAGCAGAAAATCGTCATTTTCGTACTTTCTGAGTGAGTCCGAATGTTCAAATTTTGTGTAGTTACGAATGTAGAAAATATTAAAGTGTTTTAAATTATAAATGCCTGTCTCTCGGAAACGTTGCGTGATGGAGAAAACCGATATCGTATTTGAATCCAGGAGAAAAAAATACTATCAGAATCACATATTTTCTTTATGAGACAAAAAAAAGTTTATTTTTTTACAGCTCAGTGTTATTAAAATAAATTGTTCCAAATTTGAATACTAAAAGGAAGATTGAAGTGATCCCACTCCAATGCCTTAGATAACTCTTTGGGGGGGGGCAGAAGATTAAGGCACCTATTTTTCTAGACAATCGGAACGAGTTGTCCAAAACGTAGTCTGAAAAACTAACTCACTGGCACCATCGAACTCCGTGATTCAATGGTTTCGGACATAAGCTCTCCATACATCCCTATCCTGAGCTAATGTTTTCCAATCATCACCTGTATAATCTACTTCCCTCAAATCATCGTTAAGTTTTTATTCCACCTCATTCTTGGTCTACCAGCTGAGGGGTTTTCTTCTCGCTTTCATGCACTAAGTTTTCACGCCTCTTTTTCATTCTCCATTCGTGTCACATGTCTTGCTCATCGCAGTCTACGATACTTAACAGTACGCGATATTGTAAATATGTTTCAGCGACGTGCTGTTCACCGAAACGTATATTGTCAGACCTAGCCTTCACGTTTATGTGCCCTCCTCCAGAGAGGTCACACCTCATTTCACTTTAATCATTACACCGTCATTAGGGTGGGCCGAAAAACTAATGTTTTTATTTCGAAGTTGTAATAGCGCGGAAAAGTTGCAAATTATATAGACAAAGAAAAGAAAAATATATATATATATATATATATATATATATAAATCGGTTGACATCTTCCGGTCTCGCAAAGGCTCTAAAGTTTGACAGAGTATGAAAAAAACTTCATTTTTGAGAATATTTCTTTAATATTTTAATTAGATATTTTTGTAATGTAATAGTTTGTAACGTCTTAAAATAGAGCCTAAAAACATTGTGTTTTAATTTGGTTTAGATCAGTTGATATCTTCCGGTCGCGCATAAGCTCCAAAATTTGCCAGAATAATGAACAAGTTATATTTTTACGCATTTTTTGGTATTTGATAAATAACTTCCAGAGTATTGATTGTCAGATCCCACAGATAGACATAAACGTGCTTAGCAAAGACCAGCAATTCCTAATTGATATTTAAAAAAAGGAAATAATTGCAGAAATGAAGTTTTTTTCATATTTTGCCAAACTTCAGAGCCTTTGCGCGACCTGAAGATGTCAACCGATTTTGATATTTTTTCTTTTTTTTTTTGGCTATATAATTCGCAACTTCTCCGCGCTATTACAACTTCGAAATAAAAAAATTAAGTTTTTACGGCCCACCCTAACCGTCATACGACTAAACACCTACCCCACTAAATATCATCATTTTCTTCACGGATTGGACAATAAACGAAAATATATTCATCATATTCAACCTAACAATAAATTCACCTAAAAATCAATATAATACAATTATATATTTCTAATCGAACGAAATATTATAATTCAAAAAAGGGGGCGTGGCACCCACAGACAGCCACGCGAATGGCTGAGACATTTTTCGCGATATTAATATATTTAAAAGAAACTAAATGAATAAAAATATATGCATTCGCTTACATCTAGGCCCATCCCCCACCCCTTGGGATACCTCGGTCATCATGACCATACTCCCAAGTCCCAGACTTGTCCTCCCTATCTAGTTCGCGTCCACATTCAAAGTTCTCGGCTTGAAACCAAAACCTCTAGGGAGAAGGTGTTGGAGTTGCAACTGCTGGGAATTGCTGAGCTTCGTAGTCGTCAGGTCGCTCATTCCTGACGTCCCCACAGTTGGTCCACGGGCTCCATGAGCCTAGCCGGGAGGGCTGCTGTCGCAGATCCACCGACCGTTCCCCTGTTCTGCCTCCAGGGACGTATCCTGCAGCCGTTGTGAGACCGGCTAGGGCTTGAGTCCACAAGCCGTGCATTCGCTTACAATAAGCAATACACACATCATGGAAAACATTTAATTCCGGTATCTAAATAACAATATATAATAATAAACACGTTATAAAATCACTCGCCTCTCATTGGCTGAAGGCCACAATCCCATTTTCAAACATTCACTGCCTATACATTAATCAAACATGCACACAGCTGCTACCATGCAGGTTAGACTGATGATAATTCGTTTATTATATATTATATCGGTAACTATACATTCTCTAAATTACACCGGGGCAAATGCTTTAGCAGGAACCCGGGGTTCTCCTTATCTGGACATCCAGGAGAACCAAAAGGAATTGCTCATCGCTTGTCATTAATTTGGCGAGCCGCAGGGCCTTTCCACAAAGATCTACCTTCAGACTGGGAACTACAAAAGGTTCATTCGGGTTTCATGCAGAAAACTGATCTGTCTGTTGTGCTCCCTGGTGGTCCGTTTATCGGGCCCCAGCTGTGCTCACAACAGCAACAGGACGCGTCCCCGGGTGGCGGGTAGGGGAACGGTCGGTGGTTTGCTTGCACTCCTCCCGGCTAGGTCCAGACCGGACCCGCGGGCCATTTGTGAGGTCGTCAGGACTCGAGCGATCTGATGTACTACATAGCTTGTGCTGCGCCCACTTCAGCGGCAAATCGCGTCCCCTCGGTGGCGTAGTGGGGAAAAGGTCGGTGGATCTGCTAGTCAGTCCTCCCTTCCAAGTCCGATGGACTCGCGGACGATAAGTGGGGTCAACAGGAGACGAGCGCCCTGTTGTACTAAAGCTCAACTATCCCGGCCCACAGCGGGATCAGCGGCCGTCGTGGCGAGGCGGTGGGAGATTGGAGATCAGAAGCTCCCTTCTCTTGGTTAAAATCCCGAGGACCTTTGTGGGGGCACCATGGGCGATGAGCTCCCTGGATGCCTACATTGCTCAGTGGGCTGACTCACAGCAGCGGCACGACTAGGCCTAGTATTGCGAACGGGCTGGTTGGGACAATACCGGGCGTAATGCTGGGAATTACCACCAGGTCGATAAGCTCGAGAAAGGAGGAAGCGCGGTCTTATGGAGGGGACTTAGCGCCGATTCTGGGACCGAGTGACCCAAGGACAATCTGTGAGGTCGTCAGGAGTTGAGCGACCTGACGTACTAATGCTCAGGCTGGACCCACTTCAGCAACCAAACACGTCCCCAGCTGGTGCACTGGGGGAAAGGTCGGTGGATCTGCTAGGCAGTCCTCCCGGTCAAGTCCAAGGGACTCGTGAACCATTAGTGGGGTAGGCAAGAGTTGAGCGCCTTGTCGTACTATTTGCTCATCTGTTGGAGCTTGCGAGCTCCATGCTGGCCCACAACAGCGGCAGAAGGCGTCCGTGGGGGCACACCAGGGCTCGGCTCGGACCAGTGCAGAGGGGAGCAACTGTACTGGTTCCTGGCTCAGCCTACGGGCTCGTGGACAAACTGTAGGGTCGCCAGGAGATGAGCACCTGGATGTACTAAAGTCTCACACTGTGGGGCTTGTGGACTCAAGCCCTAACCGGTTTCACAACGGCTGCAGGATGCGTCCCTGGAGGTAGAACAGGGGAACGGTCGGTGGATCTGCGACAGCAGTTCTCCCGGCTAGGCTCATGGAGCCCGTGGACCAACTGTGGGGTCGTCAGGAATGAGCGACCTGACGACTACGAAGCTCAGCAATTCCTAGCAGTTGCAACTCCAACACCTGCTCCCTAGAGGTGTTGGTTTCAAAGCCGAGAACTGGAACGTGGACGCGAACTAGATAGGGAGGGCAAGTCTGGGATTTGGGAGTATGGTCATGATGACCGAGGTATCCCAAGGGGTGGGGGACGGGCCTAGATGTCTGTTGTGTTCTTGAACGTCCTACACAACTAACCTCTCTGACTTATGTGAAAATAACTGCTATGTTTCATATTCTTGATCCATTCTTTGAATTTGGTCGAAACAATTTTGTTTGTATTATTCGATTCTGTCTGCTAAGCTGAATGTGTTAAGCTGATTCCTAATATATTTGCTATATTTATCATCTTGTGAAATGAATCCAGCTACATGCCTCAGGAAACTCATGTCTGCAGATTTTATTATTTTTTTGGTACATTTTTTGTAAAAGTCCAATTTTCGGAGCCATGTAACAACACGGGAACAGCCATAACCTTGCTAAATTTTAATTTTGTTTCTTTCGTCATGTATTTAAAAGAATATCTAATTGTTCCAAAGAGTATCTGAATTTATTAAATTCCCTTTGTTTGTAGTATGTTACATAATACCCCAGGTAGTAATTTACTTGATCTATTATTCTGTTCCCTATAGATATTTTAGCATGTAGCGGAGAAGACCCTTTGAATGCTATAACGTTTGTTCTATTTACAGATATATCCAGACCATATTCTTTTGAGATAGCATATATAAAGAAAAGTTCTCTTTTATTTGCTTATTACTTATGGTAGCAATTAGAGGGCAGTGAGGCCGAGTTCCCGCTTCCTCTCATATAAAGGAAAAATAAATGTTTGTGCTAGGAGCCTGGATAGCGTAAGTGGTAGCGCACTGAAATATCGACTAAGAGGTTTTGGGTTCAAATCCCGGTTCAGGCATTTATTTATCTTTTCATGTCGTGCATATATATATATATAATGGAAACCTGAGGGAAAACGAGGCAGAAGAAGACCTAAAACTTCCTGAGTCAGGGAATATATGTATACATGAAGGAGAAATATCTACAACCAGGAGATTGGATGGACCGACAAAATTGGCTATTGGGAATCGGACTATGTCAAAAACATTAATCAACCGATGATATATATATATATATGACATAAGAAAAATAAATGCCTGAACGGGATTTGAACCCGGACCTCTGGGTTACTGACATCTCTTTACCATGGTGCCCAGCGTGCTATCCATTACACCACTAGGCAAATCCAATTCAAACATTTATGTTTCTTATAAATATACATATTCTCCACTACTGCTAGATGTCGCGAGAACTCTGACATCAAATAAGAACAATAACTGAAAACATGCATGTAAACACTCACTGACCAGATCTATGTTTCAAAATCTGCAGCTGGTTATGAACGGCAACGGGATCGTCGCTCTACCATTAATTTAGAAATAATATATATGGTGCCTAAAGTCCCTAAAGCAGAAGAAAGAGACAGACCTCATTAAGTACAAACAAACAAACATTCATTTTTATTTATTACATACTACTTTATAACGAAAGGCATCAGTGTTCCCATTGGGAGTAAAACGACGAAACTTTGCACCAAATGGCTCTTATATGAGACATGAGTTTTTTTGACGTGTTATAAAACTAAGACATCATTTTTGCACCCTGAAAAAAAAAACAATGAACCTGGCTGCTTTTTAATCCACTGACCAGAGACAGGTATGATAACCACTGATGTAGCGGAATCAACCATTCACATAGTTTACAAAAACCTTGAAATGAATAATTACCCCGAAAACAAATCTAACCCATAAACTGCTATTTAGTCATTCAAAATATCTCTGCAGGCGGAAGAATTACGAAGTTCTGTTTGTTGCCACACGTGACGTCATATAATGCAGTGTTCACTGTCAGCGTCCCACGTCCCATTCCCCTCTGCCTCGTAGATAGTAGTGTCACATGTTCTATTCCTGCATAAACACGACTGCAGTGCCCTCCGTCAACAACTGCGCTTACTCCTTAAACGGGTAATACTCATGATTTTAACTTATTTCGCCATTTTGTTACATATATATCACTACTCGCTTTAATGCCAACTTTTAAAAATGAATAAAACAAGTCTGGAAGAGAGCAGGGATACTTTTACATGCACCACGCTGTGATATTCTCCGGATAGATCACTAATCCACTGAAAACTCAACTTTCGAATTTTTGTTGGTTAAGATCTCTTTTCGGGACAACTACTCAATTACAAAAAAAATTAAATAACATTGTAATTTTATATTATATTCGTCTTTTTTTAATTGCGAATAATATTTAACTTAAGAGTAAACAGTCATAATAATTGTTTACGTGATGTTCTTTTTAAATAATAATTCACTTTATTATATTATCAACAGATATATGTCAAGAGTTCACCGCTGTGGTCTCGAGGTAGCGTGCTGCCTTGTCACGCAGCAGGCCCGGGTTCGATCCCCGGTCGGGGCAGTTATTCTGGGTGAGGTTTTTATCGGGGTTTTTCCTCACCTGTAAGACAAATGTCAGAAGAAACTTTTAGGCCCAAACGGTTCCCGAAATCATATGGCCATCATCATTATCATCAACATTCTTCACCGGTGTGGAAAGCAACGGGAAGCTACCACACCTACAATTTCCTAGTAAAGCTGCATAGCATGAAAATGCTAGGATAGCAGTGAAGGACCTGCCCTCGGGCAGAATTACTATGGATGGATGTTATGAACAGATAAATGCGAAGAGGATGTAGACGCTAATCTTCTGTTTCCTTTTCTGATGAAATAGAATTTGTAATAATATATTTACTAATTGGTGAACCAAAACAAAATTTAATTTTGGAGACTGGAGAAACAATAAAATCTTGTAGTGAGATCACATATTTATGAATTAAAATAAATAAGAAAATAAGTTATCAAGAGGAAATATGAAATAGAAATAATGAAGGTAAATTTACAATTGCTTGCTTTAATGGAATATTGTGGGATAAAAATATTCCGATTGAGGGTCTTTCCACTTTTCAGCGGTTGCCCTTTTACCAGCCGGCTGCTGGCCCTTCACATACACATGTGTCAATCACAGAGGTAGATGATCAACAGCCAGTGTAGGGGTGACATGTGGTTAGGATGTCGAGTCCCCCAACCGTTAGAGCTGGTTCCTCAACCTGGAGCCGCTACTTATTGTAGCTACCCAATTGCCTCACGATGCTGGGTGGGCACCGGTCCCATACTGGCCGAAATACCATGAGAAAATTTCTTCCCCCATGGAGACTCGAACAATTGTTAAAAGCATCATTACTTATGGAGCACAACTTTGGCCATTAACAACAAAAACAAATAAGTATATTTTGGCAACGGAAACGGATTTTATATGAAGAGCAGCAAGAATTTCAAGAAGAGAAAAAACTAGAAATTGAGTTATAAGGAAGAAAATGAAGATTGAAGACACTATTTTAGCTTATGTTAAAACTCAGCAATTAAGATGGTACGGACATGTCTAGCGAATGGAAGAGGATCGGCTACCAAAATGTGTTTTGGAATGGAAACCTGATGGAAGACGAGTCAGAGGAAGACCTAAAACCTCCTGGAGTCAAGGAATATATATACATGAAGGAGAAACATCTACGACCAACAGACTGGATGGACCGACAAAATTGGCTATTAGGAATCGGACGATGTCAAAGACATTAATCAACCGATGACCATCTAGTACCTGGCATATGCTGCTACGCCTAAATAAATTGTAATAAGGATTAATTAAATTAGCTATATTTATGGTATGTACTACGGCGAACCAAATGCGGCTCTTGCTAGAATAATTTTTACATTTTCAGATTTCAGGTAAAACCCCATTTCTTATAGATTTCGTTGATTTTTGGATAATACTTATCTCACTTTATTTTAATAATAATAATAATAATAATAATAATAATAATAATAATAATAATAATAATAATAATAAACACTCAGTTTAGTTGTGGAACATAGAGAACTGCTACCACTAAAGCGATTTTCAATGTTTCACTACGAAATTATGTGTATCAAATTTTAAATAAACTATTAAACATTATTGGGTACAATCCTAAAGTTTTCATAGCTTCGTTCTCTCCTAACTCCGAAATTCAGTAAACAGAAAAATGTTAATAAGATTAGGCAATTCAGTTACTACATTGCAACCTATATTTAGTTCCTACATTTTGCCGTTTCATGCGCTGTCATATTCCGATATAGAGCGCCACAGACGACAATTCTAGGTACTACCACCTGTTGCACGTTTTATTGGTTTGTTACGAAGTATTTTGCAAGAGCATGCGCATTTTATTGTACAGTTTCACGAAGTTTATATCAGCTGTTAACATTATGTAACTATTCAACCATGTATTTCCCCTCTGCCAATGAATTTTAAATATGTTTCTGTCGTTATCGACATGGAATACACCGAATTTCTTGTTACGTAAGACTGCATTAATTTTTAATTTGGGCAAATGCAATCCTGTTTCGTAGGAAACAATCCAGTTTCAAATATCAAAGTTTAGAGAAATGTATATAATTCTATTTTCTTTGTTTTCTTCTAGTTCCTATTCTCTTAAAACGCTAGCATTTTATTGAATAAAAGTTTCCAATAATCGTCCTCTCCAAACTTAAAAATGTTAGAATATGAATGAAAAATTAGAGTATTTTTTTTAGAAAGAGTAGATCGGGGAAATATATCAAGAGTGCCTTCAAATAGCAGCTAACAAAATGGGGTTGAAAATAAATTAAGAAAAAATTTAATATATTATTTCACTGGCAAACAAGATTTTTGTCTCATGAGTACCAATAGTTGTACTTAATGCAGTTTTTTACCGTGTTTTCAAACATAATAATAATAATAATAATAATAATAATAATAATAATAATGATTTATTTTAGCTGGCAGAGTTAAGGCCATAAGGCCTTCTCTTCCACTCAACCAGCGAATAGTAAAATTATACAAAAATTACGTAGGCCTACATATTACAATTTTAAGATATTAAAATACAGACTAAACAAAATACAATGATGATGGATCTAATACTAGCTAATGCTAACAAAAACATAGAATATAATAAAATTAAAATGATATAAAATAAAGTAAGTAGCTTCCTACATGATTATTAATAGAATGCTCTATATAGTTGTTATGTAGTTAATGTTTTCATTGTGTCGAACTTAAGATATCAGTTAATTTGGATTTAAATAATGATAGCGATTGACAGTCCCTGACATGACTGGGAAGTGAGTTCCATGCTCTAGCCATAGATATTGTGTAAGATTCAGAGTACAGACACGTCCTGTGTTGTGGTATCAAAAGTAAAAGAAGAGTCTTGTGATCTTGTTCCTAAATTGTGATGAGCCGATAAATGTTGAAAACGGTGTTGTTAAATAATGTGGTAAATATGTGTGCAGAATTTGGAATAGTAAGGTATGTGAATGTAAAGTTCTTCTGTCATTTAGGCGTAGCCATGATAAGGCCTGAAATGAAGGAGACACGTGGTCATAACGACGGAGATTGAATATAAATCGAATGCACGCATTATGAGCACGCTGTAGTCTGTCAGATAGATCAGTTGTAAGATTAGTCAGTAATATGTCGCAGTAGTCGAAGTGTGGCATTATAAGAGTCTTTACAAGTATTTGTTTTAATTTTGTAGGAAGGAAACATGTATTCGGGATTTCTCCATCACCCAGAGTTTTTTATTTCATTTTCAATTAACGGATTTAATTAATTACTTTTTAATAAAGGAACACCGATATCTTAAAAGAATTGAAGACTACGCCAATTTTGGAATATATTAAACAGTACCAACTAAATTGGAAACACCATCTTGAAAGAATGAGTTCAAATCGGATCCCCAAAGCTGTTTATAATTATATACCAAGAGGACGAAGATCACTGGGTCGTCCTATGAAACGCTGGAGGGAAAATTTTCTATAGGATCGTAACAGGCCTTGGCCTAATACTTGGAAGGAAGAAGAAGAAGAAGACTTTTTAATAAACTGTTTTTCGTCCGTTCGCCCATTGTAAAAGATATAGGCCTATCAAGGCAAATGGATTCCTGATATGCTGGCCGATTATTGTTGGACCATCAAGAGGGATGCTCCGCAGGCGAAATATAGCAGAAAATCATCATTTGTTACTTTCTAGGTGAGTCCGAATGTTCGAATATTGTGTACTTACGAATGCAGAAAATATTAATGTTTCAAATTATAAATGCCTGTCTCTCGAAAACCTTGCGTGATGGAGAAAAATCGATATCATATTTCAATTCAGGATAACAAATACCATCAGAATCACATATTTGTCTTTCTGAGAAAAGAAAAAAAGTTTATTTTTTGTTGCTCAGTGTAATTGGTAACAAAAAAAAAGATTTAACACAAATAACTAACTCACTGGCACTATTAAATTCTCAAGTTCATTTCCCCGTGGGCATAAGCTCTCCACACATACCTATCCTGAGCTAATAATTTCCAATCATCCCCTGTATAATCTACTGCCCTCAAATCATGGTTAATGTTATTCTCTCAACTCATTATCGATCTACTAACTGGCTATTGTCCATAAGGTTTTCCTACAAGAAGCTTCCATGCCCTTCTTTCATTTCCCATTCGTGCCACATGTACAGTTCATCTCAATCTGCGACACTTAACTGTCATATTATACTGATTTCCAATAAAGATCACGTAGCACATGGTTATGTAAGTCTTCTCCATTGACCTGTCTGTTCATCTCTCTTTGGTCCAAAAACGTTTTTTAATAACTTAACTATCAAATGCTTGTAATATTTTCTCCACCCTTAAGTAAGAGTCCATGTTTCGCATCCATATATAAATTTTCAGTTTAACGTTTTTTTGAAAGGAGTTGGGACGACAAGAGTTCCTGTAATACATAATAACATGCACTTGGAGAATTGAGCCTATTTTCAATTTCTTTGTGCATCTCATTCCTATTTGTGATTATTACACGCTTTATATTAGCTTGACATGTATATATCTATCTGTCTATCTATCTATGTAACGGAATTTTTCAACGCGATTTTCACTCACTTAAAATCATTGGATCGACTTGAAACTTTGTATACGTGTAAAGGACCCGTGACAATACAATAATTTCATATTTATTTTCTAAATTCCTGGCCAGAATCATCAGAAAATAAAAAAAATTGCCTTTGTATCTATGTAACGGAATTTTTAAAAACGATTTTCACCCACTTAGAAACATTGGATCGACTTGAAACGTTGTATACTTGTAAAGGACCCGTGACAATACAATAGTTTCATATTTGTTTCTAAAATCCTGGCCAAAATCGTCAGATAATGAAAAAAGTGTCTTTGTATCTATGTAACGGAATCTTTGAACACGATTTTCACCCACTTAGAAACATTGGATCGACTTGAAACTTTGTATACTTATAAAGGGCCCGTGTCAAACAATAATTTCATATTTTGTTTCTAAAATCCTGGCCAGAATCAACAGAAAATCAAAAAAATGAAAACTGGTATAATAGGATGCGGACTTGTTGACTTTTTAGCCAATCGTAAGAGCTTATTTGGTAGAGCGGTGAACTGTAGTGGTATATAATTTCAGTAATCCATAGGTTGTTGGTTCAAATCCGGCTGGCAGGTGTTTTTTAGAAGAGTATTACTTTTCGCTCATACTACAATAGTATCTAATTTAAATAGATTTACATTTTTATCTTATCCTGTAAAATATTAAAACTAAAAAATAAAAAATAAATAATAGTTTTAAAAAACTAAAACAACACGCTTTATTAGTAAACCGAACTAAAAAAATGAAAAATAATTTTAATTTCCAACACGCTTGTGGTAAATAATTTTACCATGAAAAGCGTGGGGTGCTTTTTATGATTTTTACATTTTCTTCTTAGAGACTTTACTTTTACCAATATCTGTTTATTATCAAATATATTAATTGATAAAGAGCACCCCACGCTTTTGATTGTAAAATTATTTACTCCAAGCGTGTTGGAAATTAAAATTATTTTTCATTTTTTTAGTTTGGTTTTCTAATAAAGCGTGTTGTTTTAGTTTTTTAAAACTATTATTTATTGTTCCTAGGTATTTGAATTCAGTTACTTCCTCAAACTTTCCCTCATTTGTCATTAGTTGTCCATTTCCATTATATAATTTATTTTTTTAATAATATAAATTTTAAATCAATGAATATACTATTAATAGCTACTTCCTACTGGTGGAGTTACATATTTCTTTTCTTGAAAAATAACTGGATAAAAGGAGATAAGCAGTGCTTATAATAGACGTATTGATGTAATAGATTTATAGCAGACCGAAGTGACAAACAAGCAATAAATTACGTAAGATAGACTGTCTTTGTGAGATAACATGTCTTAAGTGTAATCTGATATATTAATGCTTGTATACACATGACACATGGGCATTATGGCCAAGCCTCATTTCACCAAACTTTGGAGATATACACGAAATATTAACCTAGAAACATTAACTAACTAATATGGATTTTATACAAAGGGCAGCAAAAATTTCGAGATGATAAAAAATTAGAAACTCAGTTATAAGAGAGAAAATGAAGATTAAAAACACTATTTTGGATTACCGGTAGGCCTATATTAAAACTAGCAATTAATATGTTACGGACTTGTCCAGCGAATGGAAGAGGATCGGCAACCAAAATATGTTTTGGAATGGAAACCTGACGGAAGACGAGGCAGAGGAAGACATAAAACCTCCTGGAGTCAGGGAATATATTTATACATGAAGCAGTAACATCTACAACCAGGAAATTGGATGGAGTGTAAAATTGGCTATTAGGAACCGGACAATGTCAAAGACATTAACCAACCGATGCTCGATCTATCTACAATAACTAACAAATTTACTGGAACTATCAAACCCGTACGTTCATGGCCGCACGGACATAAGCTCTCCATATATTCCTATCCTGAGCTAATGTTTTCCAACCATCCTCTGTATTAGCTACTTCCATCAAATCGTGGTTAATATTATTCTCCCACCTCATTCTTCTTCTACCAACTGGGCGTTTTCCTTCTGGTTTTCCTCAAGAAACTTCCGTACCACTTTTTCATTCCCCATTCGTGCCACATGTCCTGTCCATCGCAGTCTAGGAGACTTAACTGTTCTTATTATACCTGGTTTCCTATAAACATCATGTAGTCCGTTGTTATGTAGGCCGAGTCTCCTCCATTCGCCTATCTGTTCGTCTCTCTTTCGTCCAAAAATATCCTAAGAACTTCATTCTCAAATACTCGTATTCTATTTCCCTCCTATAAAGTAGGAGTCCATGTTTGGCATTCATATAATGGAAACTGACAGAATAACAGTTTTATTTATTTTCAATTTAACTTTTTTTGGCAGAAGTTGGGACGAGAAAACTACCTGTAATCTTTAAAGGATACATTTCCAGAATTCAGCCTATGTTTAATTTCTTTGTACACCTTACTTCTAAAACCTAGTAGGAAGTCTAATTAAACGAATTTTTCAGAAAAACAATAAAAATATTTTTGACTTTTTTATTATTTTGTAACTATGTTTTTATTGTCTTATTTGGAATGTAAACATTCAAAATAGGACATAGTTACAAACCAACAAGCAATGTCAAAAATGTGTTATTATTCTCCTGAAACATTTGTTAAATTGGACTTTCAAGGTTTAATCAGTAAATTGTCTACGTATATGAGTTTTAAAATGTTTCTCAATAGTATATATATAAATGAATGCTTGTTTGTTCGTACTTTATGCGCGGCCATACCCTTGATCCGATTTGATGGGACTTTTTGCAAAATGTTCACGAGATTCCCGGGATGAACATAGGCTATAAGAGAGATGTGATACTCAAATCCTACACCCTTAAAATTGCCCTTTGTAGTGGAAAACGTGAAAAAAGTAGGTCTTCGGACGCTTAAATTCCTTACGCTGCCTAAAACTGTACCAAATACACAAACTTAATGTACACAGAATTGAATATCTCAAAAAACTCTACAAAAAAGTCCGCGACAGCATATGTTTATCTCTTACGGATAACTCGTTATCATTTACAGAGAACCATTTTTCCATTTTTGTTTTTCATTGATGCCAAGAAGATCGAGAGAAGTACGTAGATTCCTGTGAAATCATAGCAGCACATGGCGAGTATTCTTTTATGGATAACTCACAAAAACAAATTTTGTCTTTTAGCTCATTTATGCCAAGAAGGTCGAGATAAGTGGCTACCCGGGCAACACCGGATAATCAGCACGGGGAATCTTAAAATAATTACGATATACATTTATAATTGTTTCATTTTACTTATTCAACTAATCATTAAAAGTACATTAATGTTTTGTCTTTCAGCTCATTTATGCCAAGAAGATCGGGACAACGCCGGGTAAATAGCACGGAGTATCTCAAAATAATTACGATATAAATACAGTAAAACCTGTCTATGAAGGAACATGACGGTTCCTTAAATATATTTCCGTCTTGGCAGTTTTCCTTCTTATAAAGAGTTTCCAAATTACAAGCTTGAATTTTCTCACGCAGTGTAAGGGTTTTACATTGCACGCTTTAATGACATAACTTATTGACTGAACTATAGACAAAATAGTGTTTGCTCAGTTTGCACGGCGATACAAAACAACTTTATTGTACAAAAGCGAGAAGGAACTCAACTACAGGAAGACTGAAGAGTTTCCCCAAGTCCCTCGCAGGTAACGTAAGCAGGGAAGGAAAAGCGAGGGATTCCCCGCTGTCACACATAAGCAAGGGTATCCCCGCAATACAATGGTAACACAAGAAGGTAAAACGATATAATGCAGAAAGCGTCATATCCAGAATTTTCATGTGTGGTCATTTATACTGTAATTAGAACATGCTTAAGAATAATTTTCCGTCTTATTGAGGCAAAAATTAACTATTGGTACTTTAAACACCATTCCGTTTTCGCGTTATGAAGGTTTTCGGCTTATACAGGACGATTTTACATATAAAATCGTACCGATCTGGATATTTTTTTTCCGTCTCTACAGGTTTTCTTCTTATAAAGGTTCCGGCTAATACAGGTTTTACTGTATATAATAATTTTTCTTTATACTTATTCAACTAAACATAAAATCATGTTTAATTTATTTAGGCGTAGCAGTGCACGCCGGGTATTAAACAGTTATAACTGAATAAAATGACACTTTTATGAATCATTCTGTATAATAAACGTACAACAAATTGGATAGCTGCATGTAAAAGTAATCAAACTAATAGAACATTTTAGGAGCAAGAGAGAAAAAAAGGATACTGTACGGTTGCCATGATAACGAAACTTCACACTTGTTATGTGACAAGCGTGTTCGCCATTTTCGCTTTTCATATCCAGCAGACTCGATTTAACAAGACTTTTATCAGGCCGTGTGCTGAGATACGCATCAGTAACTCCACATACTAGCGTTCTTCCTCCTCTATTTCTCAGTAATTGTTCATGCTCGCTTTAACATCGCCTTCATAAACATTTAGTACATGACGCCTTCTTTTAAACCCTGCATAGTAATTTATTCACTTTATCTAGACAACTTACCCAAAACAATCAGTATTGCGCAATATCAATTGAAAAGGTTAAAGCTGGCAATAAAAACGTTAAACTGAAAATATATAAAACTGTTATTCTCCCAGTTATACTACATGAATGTGAAACATGGACTCTTACTTTAAGGGAGAAAAGAAGATTAATAATAATAATAATAATAATAATAATAGACTGCGACGGGCAGGACATGTGGCACGAATGGGGAATGACAGCCGTGTATGAAAGCTTCTTGTAGGAAAACCAGAGGAAAACGTCCTCTTATACAGGGAATGATTGGAAAACATTAGCTCAGGATAGGAATGTATGGAGAGCTAATGTCCGCGCGGCCATGAACCTGCGGGTTCGATAGTGCCAGTGAGTTAGTTAGTTAATTAAGACATTACATGGAATCATTTGGAACAAAAATATTACAAAGGAAAGTAAAATGATATCTCGCCTATATTGGTCTTATGAACTTGAAAAAAAGAGAGAGAGATAGGGTTATTTGCTACCGACATAAATTCAAATAAAAAACTGAAAAACGCCCAATTTATTGTTACAGTGTGTGAATAATTACCTAAGAGAAATAAATAAATAAATAAATGTATATTGATTGTATAAAGTCCTAACATTCCATGTTCCTAGGAACACGTCCCTATGTTTGAGGCTTTGGCATGGATTCCCTGAAGTAGTCCCCGCCCGGAGAACCGAATGGGGGACTATTTGACCGCCGGAAAATTTTACGGTTGTATATTTATGAGAGATCGCCACTCTTTCGACCAAGGTACTTTTTTCGTCTGGCTTATCACCCTCGACCAGTCCCGCATGGCTAACCCTATCGGCAGAATTGCTACCGCCGGCAAAGCTCTCGGGATCTTAGGAAATTTTTTGGAACAAAAAAGAGATGAACAGACAGCTGAATGGAGAAGACTGCATAACAGTGAATTACATGGTCTTTATAGGTAGCAAGACATAATAAGAATAGTTAAGTCTCGTAGACTGTGATGGGCAGGCCATGTGACACGAATGGGGAATGAAAGACGTGCATGAAAACTTCATGTAGGAAAACCAGAGGGAAAACGCACAGTTGGTAGATCAAGAATGAGGTGGGAGAATAACATTAACTATGATTTGAGGGAAGTAGATTATACAGGGATGATTGAAAAACATTGGCTCAGGATAGGGATGTATGGAGAGCTTATGTCCGTGCGGCCATGAACCTATGGGTTCGATAGTGCCAGTGAGTAAGTAAGTAAGTGAGTACGTAAGTAAGTAGTAGTAGTAGTATAACTTTATTAGACAAAAAGTAAGATATTTACAATATTATTTACAAATATGGGTCGCACGGGCAGTAAGCCGTACGTGCTGTTGACAGTCCGTTACAATAAAGTAATAATTGGTACTAGTGTAAAGAAAAATAAACAACAAAAAAGCAATAATATTACAATTACATAAAGAAAACACAATAATATTACAATTAAATAATAAAAGTAGCAGTCGCTTTTTCATCGTTCGAATATTCAATATGGCACCGTGGCATAGAATAGCCTACAAATCCACATAAGTGTGATAATTTAGAAAAGTATGACAAAAACAATAACATTGTGGTGATAGCTGTGACTTGTTGGAAGTTATGTTATATTAGACTGCTCAGTGATTTACTAAGTATCTGCAGAAATGCTTTCCCATAAATCTAATATAAGAGAACTTAATAACACGAATTAAAGTGATGTGGTGTATTTCATCTAGGGAGAGAAATTTCTCCCCCGTTCATTCTGAGTTTAATCCCAGGCTTCACAACAGCGTCCACGCATTGTTAAGGGTTTTATCATCCGATTAAGTAATACATGGTACAACACTGTGTGGCTTCCTGCAGTACTGCCTTCTTCATCCAGGTGTCTCTATTCCTTTTTTCCTTAAAAGCTCTTCAAATACTAGCGCATTCCATAAGTAATACCAACACTGTTGTAAATCAGTGATCTTAGTGATGATCATTGTAATCTTGTAGCACAGGGTGATTCAGAAATATGGCTATACGTTTGATCGCATTTTGTGACGAAAATATTATTATTAAAGGAAGTATGATGTTATCATTGGAAAGGGAATCATTCAAATTACAACAATAGAACAAAACAAATCACTTACAACACTAAGCAAGTCACTTTATTGCTTCAAACTGTTCGCCATTTGCATCCAAGCATAATTGGCAACGCTTTGGGAGGTCATTCATTGCGTTATGATACATGTTTAGAGGAATAGCTCTAATTTCTTCCTCAATCACTAATTTCAGCATGTCGACGGCTGCAATGCTACGTTAAACTCACGTCTTGCGTCCTCACGAGCATTAGCCTATGCAGCAATTGTAATTTACTGTTGCATATTCAACGCCATTTTGACTAATGAGGCAAGTTCTACACTCGTAAAAGAATTTTAATCCAAACCTTAGTGATGCCGCATTTTGACTACTGTGACATTCTACTAACTGACATAAGTGACGGATTGTCGGACAAACTGCAGCGTGTCCATAATATGTGTATCAGATTCATATTTAATGTTCGAAAATACGATCACATGTCTCCATTATTCCACGAATTGTCATGGCTACATCTAAAAGAGAGAAGAAAATCGCACTGTCTAATTCTCCTATTTAAGATCCTACATACCTCGATTCCCAATTATTTATCATCTCGTTTCCAGTATCTATCCTCAAACCATAACTTAAACACAAGATCACAACATAGTCTCTTACTTAATATACCGCAACATATGACATCACATCACTCCATGTCATATACCATCTTCACTTCTCGCAACTGGAATTCCCTACCACAAGAAATAAGGGGCTGCCGGACATTGGCATCTTTTAAAAGAAATCTAAATTTATATTTGCTCTAAACTCGGCTTCATTATTACCCAGTGTAAGGTTTATATATTAATTGGTGTTTCCCGTATAATGTATCATATTTATATTATTATTATTTTTATTTTTATTATTATTGTTATTATTATTATTATTATTATTATTATTATTATTATTATTATCGTATCATTATTGTTATTAACCTATAAAATGTTGTTTGTACATGACATTTACATTGCTACATTTATTGTATCTTTAACTGTTTATAATTAGTATAGTGTATATCTATATTTGCCAAATATTTATTTGTATTTGTGCTGGTTGAGTGGAAGAGAGGGCCTTATAGCCTTAACTCTGCCAGAATAAATAAAGTATTATTATATTATATATTCCATTGTTGTAATTTGAATAATTGCCTTTCCAACGGTAATTTCATATTTCCTGTAATGGTAATATTTTGATGACACAACGCGATGAAACGTTTAGCCATATTTATGATTCACCCCGTATGTTGTTGAGTAGTCTTTGTTCTATATGTATCAATCTACTAGCTAATACCCGGCGTGCGCTGCTACGCCTAAATAATTTAAATGTGTTTATATGTATAGTCGAATAAGTAAAAATAAAAATAATTATAAATTTATATCGCAATTATTTTTTATAGATCTTCTTGGCATATATGACCTGAAAGACAAAAAATGTTATTGAGAGTTAACCGTAAAAGAATTACCCGCCGAGCACTGCTACGCTTGCCCGGGAATTTAGTCATCCCGATCTTGTTGGCATCAATGAGCTGAAATATAAAAAATGTTATTAGGCCTATGTGTTATCCGTAAAAGATATACATATGCTATCGCGGACTTTTTTGTAGATTTATTTTTTAGATATTCAATAATTCTATGTAATAATTTGATATATATGTTATGGTTTAAGCAGACTAAGCCATTTAAACGTCTAAAAGTTCCGAAAAACACGTTTTTCACTAAAAGGAATGATTTTTAAGGGTGAAGGGGTTGAATGTTACAACAATCGTATAGCCTAAAACCCTTCCCGGAACTTCCTGAACATTTTGCAAAAACCCTCATCACAATCCGATGCATAAAATGCTAACAACCTCACAAACATTGATGTTTATTCACCGCTGTGGTCTCGAGGTAGCGTGCTGCATTGTCACGCAGCGGGACCGGGTTCGATCATCGGTCGGACAAGTTTCCTAGATCAGTTTTTTTTGGGGGTGTTTTCCTCACCCGTAAGATAAATGTCAGAAAACTTTAAGACTCAAATGGTACCCGAACACCATTTGGCCATCATTATCACCAATATCATATTCAACTCATTAGATTAAGTTTAGTTTAAGGCCTCTCCTGGCGCGTCATTTCCATCATCATCAACTCTCATATTATCGGGGCAGCGTACCCCGCCTTCCAAGCGCCCCAACCTCAGAAGTGGAATACAAGATACTACATAACGGTATAGGACATCAGAAATGTCGAAATGACAACCTGGGACAATGAATAGGCCTATATATATATATATATAATTATATATATATACTAGCTAATACCCAGCGTGCATTGCTACACCGAGATAAACAATAATGTGTTTAGCATTTAGTTGAATAAGTAAAAGAAAAAATAAATATACATTTATATCGTTATTATTTTTAAATATCCCGTGCCCATTACCCGGCGTTGCCCGGGAATCTACGCATCCCGATGTAGGCTACTTAGTATTAATGAGTTGAAAGACAAAATTCGTTATTTTGAGTTATCCTTAAAAGAATATCCGCCATGCGCTGCTATGCTTGCCCCAGAAATCTATCTATCCCGATCTTCTTGGCATCAATGAAAGACAAAAATGGTTATTGTGAGTTATCCATAAAAGATAAACATATGCTGTCGCGGACTTTTCTGTAGAGTTTTTTGAGATATAAAATTCTGTGTACATAATTTTGTGTATTTGTTATGGTTTAGGCAGCGTAAGCCATTTAAGCTTTACAAAAAGCGACATTTTTTCACGTTTTTCACTTCAGAAGGTGGTTTGTAAGGGTGAAGGGCTTGAACGTTCAAACTCTCTTATAACAGACAACATTCCCGGGAAAATCCTGAACATTTTGCAAAAAGCCCCATGGCAATCAGATGAATGGTAAGGCACCACATGCTTGCCCGGGAATCTACTTATCCCGATCTCCTTGGCATCAAAGAAAGACAAAAATGGCTATTGTGTGTTATCTGTAAAAGATAAACATATGCTGTCGCGGACTTTTCTGTAGAGTTGTTTGAGATATTCAATTATGTATACATTAATTGTGTGTATTTGTTATCGTTTAGGCAGCGTAAGCCATTTAAGGGTAAAAAAAGGGACTTTTTCACGTTTTTCACTACAGAAGGGTGTTTTTAAGGGTGTTGAAGTTGTGTATCACAACTCTCTTATGGCCTATGTTCATCCCGGGAATCTCCTGAACATTTTGCAAAAAAACTCCATAACAATCGGATAAACGGTACGACCGCGTATAAAGTACCAACAAACAAACAAACAAACATTCATTTTTATATATTAGATAGTTTAGACTGTTGCAGTTGACACTATTTTTTACAAGTTTCAAGAGATCTTCTGGTGACGATAGGTGAACATAGTATATTGCGATGTGAGGTTGGGAAATGGTTTTTACAGAAGTGGGGAAAATGTTTAAGTACCGAGTGATAGCGAGGTTTTTAATTTCCGATATTCTGTAAAATACTTCACAAACATGCGTTGTACATTATTTTTTGCGCGATGGTGATTTCAAAATAATAAATAATAGTAAAATAATAACAACTTTGATGGAAATATTTGCGTTCATTAAAATATTAAACTATAAAATTGTGAAATATTTTTTTGAATAACGTTAACAGTGTGGGCAATATTTATTAGCTGAAACTACAGGAGGCACCAACCAGTGATAAAATGGCGGCAAGTACGTATTTATTGTTTTATATTATTTCAAATAGAGTTCAGTTAATTTAAAATGCAGCGAGTTGTTTCGTATAACGTTTATTAACACTACTTTTTGGATGTGTTTATATATACATTGAACGTGGTATAGACAGAGGGCAGTGGTTTTACTTCCCACAAGTGGTCTGTAATATGTAATAGTAGAGTATAGACATTTTATTACACATAGTTATTTACGTTGGCATATCAAAACAAAAAACAAAAATAATGGCATTTTGGCGAAACGATCATATAAGATCAAAAATCGTAATAGACAACAAACCTCTGGAACAGGTAACAAATTTTAGTTATTTCGGTTGTAATTTTACTATAAACACAAAAACTGAAAGAGACATAAATATGAAACTGTCGAAATTTCAAATGATAAGCGGAACTATACATAAAACATTAAAGAATAAAACAAGAAGAGATACTAGATTGAAGTTTTATAAAACATTGGCAGTTCCTGCATTACTTTATGGGAGCGACACTTGGGTAATGACCAAAAAATTGCAAAGTAGAATACAAAGCGCAGAAATGAACTTCCTTAGAAGAAAAAAAAGGCTGCACAAGATTGGATCGAATAAGGAATCAAGATATAAGATTCGATTGAGGGTCTTTCCACTTTTCAACGGTTGCCCTTTTACCAGCCGGCTGCTGGTCCTTCACAATCACAGAGGTAGATGATCAACAGCCAGTGTAGGGGTGAAACGTGGTTAGCATGTCGAGTCCCCCAGCCGTATAGCTGGTTCCTCAACCTGGAGCCGCTACTTATTGTAGCTACCCAATTGCCTCACGATGCTGGTTGGGCACCGGTCCCATACTGGCCGAAATACTATGAGAAAATGTCTTCCCCCATGGAGACTCGAACTAGCGCAAGATATAAGAACAGAGTTAAATATATATCCATTGGATGAGAAAATCAGAGAATATAGAGATGTGGAAAGAATGGATGTAACAAGATTACCAAGAGCAGCATTTAACTACAAGCCAAGAGGTTCAAGGAATGAAGAGAGGCCAGTGAAAAGATGCACAGAACAACTGTGAAGCGGAACAGGTAATTTGCCTAGCCCGTGAAGTGAAGAAGAAGAAGAAAAATTTAGGTTGGCAACCCGAAATATAGGAAGTTCAACTTTGAATACTGGTCCCATTGCTGTAAGTACGACAAAACGCGCTATCGCGCAAAAACATAATATGTTATAGAGATCTTGAATATAAAGTAAATTCGTGACTTCAACCCGGCGATGGAAGCATGTAAAAGATGAATGCAGTAGTGTGTAGAGAGACTGCAACACTAAGACACTCTGTACGTGATACTGGAGGTTGAAGCATTCTTATGTAAAATGCATGGTGCGCGACATTGAGTAGCCTACTTATCTCCATGTAAAATGCATGAAGATCTCTTGAAAACCAATTCCCGCCAGACAACGTAATAAACGTGATGTGACGTCTGCATTTTGCGAGAAAATCCCAGTGACAGTTCTTCAATCTAACGTCAGATATCGCTGGCGTCAAGTTGTCAACATAACGTTATATACATAAATACATTTTCTTGGTCTCACATTTCCAACAAGATTTTTATTAAAATAACGTAGATAGAAGATTCGGCTTCCTTTGGAAGTGGAGTTAAAAATCGTACATGATATAGACACGTGGTACTAAAAATTGGGATACTGAAGGCAGATCACTAGAAAAAAGTTCAAAGAATTTAAGATTAGGCATTGTTAATTAAACTAATGGAAAATCGACATCTTAGAATTTTTAACAAATCCTCTTGTGGATATAATAAAAACGGTGTGTGTTCTGAATTACTGTTAATGACAAATGAGGGAAATTTTGAAAAAAAAATGGCTGAATTCAAATAGGCCTACATAGGAAAAATAATTACAAATATGAATTTGATGCACAGTAGTATATTACGGTGCGAAGTTGGGAAGTGGTTTCTACAGAAGCGAGGAAATGTTTAAAAACCGATAGATACTAGGTTTTTAATTTCCGGGATTCTGTAAAACACTTCACAAACGTGCGTTGTACATTATTTTTTGCGCGATGGTGTTTTCCAAATAATAAATAATAGTAAAATGATAACATCTTTGTTGGATATATTTGCGTTCATTATAAACAACTGACTAACGTTGACAGTGTGGGCAATGTTCATTAGTTGAGACTACAATAGACCGTGACACCAATGAGTCATAAAATGGCGGCAAATACGTATTTATTGTTTTATATTGTTTCAAATGTCCACCGCTGTGGTCTCGGGGTAGCGTGCTGCCTTGTCACGCAGCGGGCACGGGTTCGATCCCCGGTCGGGACAGTTTTTCTGGGTGAGGTTTTTGTCGGGGTTTTACCTCACCTATAAGACAAATGTCAGGAACACTTTAAGGCCCAAACGGTCCGCGAAATCATATGGCCATCGCAATCATCATCATTCATATTCATCTTAGGTTAAGCTTAGGATTAGGGACTCTGCTGGCACACAATTATCATCATCACCCATCATATCATCGGGGCAACGTAACCCCGCCTTCCAGGCGCCCCAACCTCAGAAGTGGGTTACAAGTACGCCATGCCAGGAGAATAACCAGGAATATCGAAAGACAAACCTGGGGCGTTTGGAAACAAATATATATATATATATATATATATATATATATATATATATATATATATATACATATTGTTTCAAATAAAGTTCAGTTCATTTAAAATGCAGTGATTTGTTTCGTATAATGTATATTAACACTACCTTTTGGGTATATTTTTGTATATACATTGTACGCAATATATATAGAGGGCAGTGGTTTTACTTTCCTCACGAGGTTTGTAATATATAATATTACAGCATAATTATCTAGATTGTAAAGTAAAGTAAAGTAAAGTAAAGTGATCCCACAACAGGCCCGGAGGCCCTTGGGGTAGTAGGAGGTTAAGGCTCCCACTTTTTCTAGACAATCGCCACTTTGTGTCAGCCGGGTTGTCAGCCCTACGTGACGGCCGTCTTTACCCCCAGAACAAGCGTCTGGTACTCATTTCCGTTAGAGGTTGAGTCGACCCCAGGGCCATAGTGCCGCCAGAGGGTTTGGGTCAGTTTAAAAATCCTGACCCCAACGGGACTTGAACCCTCGACCCTCCGGCTTGTAGCTCAGTGCCTTAACCACTACGCTACGGCGTGTCTAGATTGACAAGCTCGAAATGTAGAAGTTCAACTTTCAATCATGGTCGCCATTTCTATAAGTGCGACAAGACGCACTATCGCGCAATTAGAAATTAAACACAGGCTCAATTCTGGAAATGAATGCTATTAAGCATTACAGGGACTCTTGTCCCAACTTCTATCAAGAAATATTAAATTTAAGATATAAAAAAACTGTTATTTTCCCAGTTATATTATATGGATGCGAAACATGGACTCTTACTTTAAGGGAGGAAAGGAGATAAAGAGAATGGAGAAGACTACATAACAGTGAACTACACGATACTTAATGATACTTAGACCCCTCAGGGGTCCTCATCTAGGGGATATGTGGATGGCGACCACAAGGTGTCCAAGCTCTGCAAAACATTTCTTCCACTTACTTGTGTTTAGCACTCTTTTAACTTTACTATCTAACCTCTCTTGGTTAACTCTTGTTTTTTCGACGCCGACGCTATTAGGGCATCCGAGGGCTAGGGAGTATTTCCTTTCTTCCATTTCTTCTTTCCTTTATTTTCTTTTCTTCTCCAGAAAAGCCTGACCAGAGGCTATAAGATGGCAGCCCCATCACTGGTCTTGCCTTCCTTTGGCCAGCAACCAATCGAAGGGACTATTATTATGCTTTCAATTCTTATACGAGAATTTCCCTCAAATGCTGGAGGGAAAATTTTCTATAGGATCGTAACAGGCCTTGGCCTATTACTTGGAAGGAAGAAGAAGATATAAGATTAGATATAATATGAACAGTTAAGTCTTGTAGATTACGATGGGCAGGGCATTTGGCTTTTTGTCCTTAACACGCTTAACACAGAAAACATAGATATAATACTAATTTTATCATTATCTAACTAACTAACTAACTCACTGGCTCGATCGAACCTCGTAGGTTCATAGCCTCACGGACATAAGTTTTCCATACATCTCTATCCTGAGTTAATGTTCTCCAATCATCCCCTGTATAATCTACTTCCCTCAAATCGTAGAAAATGTTATTCTACCACCTCATTATTGGTCTACCAACTGGGCGTTTTTTCTTCTGGTTTCCTTACAAGAAGCTTCCATGACATCTTTCATTCCAAATTCTTGCCATATGTTCTGCCCATCGCAGTCTACGAGAATTAACTGCTCTTAATATAGGGACTGATTTTCAATAAAGATCATATAACTGACTGTTATTTAATTTTCCTGATTCACCTGTGTGTTCATCTCTCTTTGGTACAAAGAGTTTCTTTAAAGTAAGATTATTATTATTATTATTATTATTATTATCTTCTTCTTCTTCTTCTACTACAAGGTTTGGGTTATTCAGCCTGTTCCGGCGAAGTTAAAAGTGGAGTCCATCTTCTACGTGGTCGGCCAACATCTCTTGTTCCTCTGGGATTATACAGGAAGGTTCTTTTTGGTATTCTTTCGTTGTTCATTCTCATTAAGTGTTCTGTCCATTTCTTATTATTTTCGCTGATTTTATCTTCAATTTTATATATATATATATTTAATTCTTCTCGTATAGTTTCATTCCTTATTCTATCCGCTCTTGTGCATCCTTTCACATTACGTAAAAACAGCATTTCCGCAGTCTGTATCCTGCTTTTATCCCTTGATTTCATTATCCAATTTTCACTTCCATACAACAACAAAGGAAAAGCCATTGTTTTATATAATTTAAGTTTCGTATCTTTCGTTGTTTTCCGACCTAAGGTTCTTTTTATGGTTCCACAAATAGCCTGAAATGTATTTACTTTATTTTCTCTATAAGTTATATCACATCCTAAATATTGAAAATGTGATATTTGTTCTATTATTTTGTTATCCAGTACAATTTTTTATATAATTCCATATTTACCAATAAATGTCATTACTTTTGACTTATTTATTGATATTTTACAATTATATCTATTGGCTATTAATTTAAATTTATATGCTAACATTTGGAGCTCATTTTCAGATTCTGCTAAAAGTACAACATCGTCAGCGAATAATAAAGCATCTATTTTATCTTTATTATCAATTAATATTCCTTTATTAGTTAAAACCTTCTTCCATTCTTTTAGGATATCGTCCATATAAATATAAAATAATATAGGTGAGAGTGAACACCCTTGTCGTACTCCTTGGTTTATTTGAAAAAATGTCTTATTTTTTGTCAACTGAGGGTCAATACAAATATTTGTTCCATAGTACAAGCTCTTAACAGTTTCTATAATCTGAATAGGGAGGCCTTTTTCTTTTAGGGTATTCCACAATATTTCCCTGTTTACTCGATCAAATGCTTTATCTAAGTCTATAAATAACAAATGTGTTTCCAGGTTTTTTTTTCTTGTCTTTTGTTTATTATCTGATTCAGGGCAAATACTCCATCGGTACAAGATCTTCCTTTTCGGAACCCGTTTTGTTCTTCTGCTAGTGTTACTTCAGTAATTCGTTGTATTCGTTTTGCTATTATTCTAGCATAGATTTTATATCCACTAATTATTATTATTATTATTATTATTATTATTATTATTATTATTATTATTATTATTATTATTATTATTATTATTATTATTATTATTATTATTATTATTATTATTATTAACCATTATTCTAAATTGAAAAATAAATAAAAAATATCATCAGACAAGAAATGAATGTCGAAATTTCAATATTAGATTGTGTGAGATACTACTAGAATATGGTCATATAGGGTAAAATGCCAGAGACAAGATTGCCCAGACAAGCTTTGGAATGAATTCAGCCTGGGAATGGAACGAGAAGTCGATCTAGATTTAAATGGATGGATGATGATATAAGAAGAGGTATGAGGGAGATAGGTCTGCAAACTTTGGAATGGGAAGATAGAGAAGAATCGAGAAGGAAGATAAAAATTAAAAAAAAAACTTTGTTTGGGCACAGAAAGATGTTTTATTACATTGTAAACCTGTTTATAAAATGAATAAAACATTTTTTTGTTTTGATTGCGGATGAGCCCATGTAGGACTACGCAAAGTACTTAGAGGCGTTTCCTTTAAGCCCAAATTTCTTTCATTCTATTGCAAGGAGCTTGTTTTCTATCATCTATCCAAGTTGTTCCAGTTTTTTTCTTCGGTTTGTCCTCTTGGTCAACTTGCCACTTATTCATCTGAATTCTAAATATATGTCTGTTTGTATAATGTTATGGCGGTTCCCACAATATTGTATGGATGTGAAACTTGGGCTCCAGTGAAAAGACAGAAGGATAGAATACAGACGGCGGAGATGAGGTTCCTAAGACAAGTAAAAGGGTGTACAAGACTTGATAGAAAAAGAAATGTGGATATAAGAGAAGAATTGAAAGTACAGCCTTTATTGGATAAAGTCACGAATTACAGACAGAAATGGATTGATCACATGGATGGAATGAGCAAGGAGAGATATCCATTGTTAGCCAGAAATTATCAAGCAAGAGGAAGGCGTGATGTTGGAAGACCTAGAAGACGTTGGGCTGATGCAATATGAAGTCGGAACGGGCAATTGCCTAATCCCTGGAGTGATGATGATGATGATGTCTGTTTGGGATATCTTCTTTAATAATTCTTGCCAATTTTAAGTCCTTTTTGACTTCATCAATCCACTTGATAGTATCCACTGGAGCTTTACTTCTGTTTTCGTAGAATTCCATTATCTGTTTTGTAAGCCTATTTGGGTTCATTCGTTTAATACGGCCATAAAATTTTAACCTTCGTTTTCTAATATCACTATGAATGTCTGTATATATTTTTATTTCCTTTTTACTTCTGAGTATAAATGTTTCACCTATGACTTGTGGACCTAAAACTTCTATTACAATTTTGCATTATTTTTTCACTATATTTTCGATAACTTTTTTTGTGTTCAAAATTAATGTTTCTACTCCATAGAGGCACTCTGGTTTAATTACAGTGTTGTAGTGCCGTAATTTTGTATGTAAAGATATTATTATTATTAATTATTATTATTATTTCTATTATTATTATTAATTATTATTATTATTATTTCTATTATTATTATTAATTATTATTATTATTATTATATTATTATTTCTATTATTATTATTAATTATTATTATTATTATTATTCTATTATTATTATTATTATTATTATTATTATTATTATTATTATTATTATTATTATTATTATTATTATTATTATTATTATTATTATTATTATTATTATTATTATTATTGAACTTGTCTTGTAAATCTGGATCTGGACCACGATGATGTAATAAAATCTGACGTAATCAGTATGTTCATTTCCTGAAGGTAGATTGAGCGGTAGTTAATATTGAACTCAACAGTTTACATTTAGAGATGTCAGAGCTAGCTGTGTGCCATTTAAAAAAAATAAACAGAATTCTCTTTTTATGAACAAATAAAACAAGTCCCTGAGGGTCTATTCAATTAGCTGTTACACTACTCTTCAATCCGACATTATATTGATTCGATTTGAGTTTTAAAACGAATTTAGAATTTAATTATAACCTAAATATATTATCTAATAATAATATAATTCTATCTGTATCCTTACACTTATAACGTATTAACGAATCCTAACTATAAAGGAGACACTTTTAAAATTTTATAAAACAATGACGGTTTCAACATGACTATATGCATCGGAACACTGGGTCTTAACCAAACACCAGGAACGAATAATAAAACGTCAGAAATGAGGTTTCTGAGGAGTGTGGCTGGATATACAATAACAGATCGAAAACGAAATGAATATATACGAAGCGAATTAAATATATTCAAACTATTTGATAGAATTACACAATACAGAGATGAATGGATGGACCACATCTATATAATGGATAACAATAGAATTCCGAAGCATATTCTTCATTATAAACCACTAGGACGAAGAAATGTTGGAAGATCCAGAAATACTATCAGAATCACATATTTTTCTTTCCGAGACAAAAAAAAAAGTTTATTTTTTGTTACTCAGTGTAATAATAATAATAATAATAATAATAATAATAATAATAATAATAATAATAATAATAATTATTATTATTATTATTATTATTATTATTATTATTATCATTATTATTAAGCATTCTGAAGTATCATAATTTCTGTTACATTATGTAACAAACTTGGTACCACAGAAAATATTTTCTTGTGATTCGGGTATATAGAATATCACATTGCAGGTAGAATATCGTTTTCTGGCATCAATTTATGAACAGAGAATAAACTGCCCTCAGGGAAATATATGATCTTCAATACGATTTCAATTTGAATGCTGGTCACAATTTCCAGAATGGGAAATGGGAGTAATATGGACTTTATTGCATGAAAAAGCAAAATTGATCACCGTCAAATTAATATCAAGGAAACGTAGCTAAAGGTCCTATTTTCCCATTAACTGAAAAAAAAAACCAAAAAAAGGTAATTATCAAAACGTTTTAAAGAACTGTTCATCGTTGACACTGTCATTTTATTTCACTATTTAATTTAACACGTCCTGTGTACAAACCCAAATTATTCGTAATGTGTTAAGGATTTTCTTAATATGACTATTTAACTCATGCCCCAAATGGGAGTCAATAGCTAATCACGTTTCAATGAATTTTGTTTTATAACAAATGACAATCGCGTTTCACACCTCACTCTTTATCGAATTATCTTTACCAGCTCCTGCTTATGTGAAAAAGAAAGCTCCTTCTTTTTAATATTCTGAACAGGTCATAGCATTATTTTGCAGTGACTGACTCTCAAAGAAATACGGCTACCAGATTGTATATATATAGTGCACGAATGTAAACAGATACTGCTTGCGGGATATAATAGAAAAACATTCGTAGTAATTGATTATATCTCAATAAAAATATATCACTGTTTGCATTTTCTTAAAGGTATTATTTCCCAGGAATTTAAGTTCCAGAAAAATATAATTTACATCATAGGACATCAGAAATTAATTAATAACCTATAATGTTGGTTGTAAACAGTTCGATGTGTTTCATTTTTACTCCACTAGGGAGCATTCTTACAATATTACGATCCTTTGGCGATAAATAATATGATCTGGTTGCAATGATGAAAAAAATGAAGGATAACAAATGTCTCTGATTTGTTTTCAAACATCGCAGCTTACATTAAATATATAAATATTTTATAATAACTATATTTAAATAATGATTTATGAGTAAACAGCTTAATGTTATTCGTTAAATAGTCCTAACAAATGCCACTCTTGATTTCCAAATCTTCTAGATATATTACTACTCACTTCGTGAGTCGTGAATTTATCGATAATTTGGAAATCACTCGTGGCATTACTTATGATAAATCCTAAGATAATATTCAACTATCATGATCCATTTTATCATTAATCATCAATTTATTATTTTTAAAAACGTCCAAATCAGTATTATTGTGGATAAATTCCGAACAAAAAATATAGGCCTATATATAAGAGTTGGACCATAGCAAGAAACGTTGCCATTATTATTCCCAAGTTAAGATTTGATGTTCATGATACTAGAGTAAGTTCATTAATTTTTGGTAGGTAACTAACTCACTGGCACTTTCGAATCTGGAGGTTCGTGGCTGCACGGACATATCTAAAAACATGATCCCTATCCTGACCTAATGCATTCCAATCATTACCTGTATATTTCACCTCCCTCAAACGATGACTAATTCTATTATTACACTCATTCTTGGCCTACCTACTGGGTGTTCTCCCTCTGGTTTTCCTAGACTATTTAACTCATGTCTTGTTGCGCCTACACTAGGGCCTAACTGCCATAATAATAAAATACTATAACAACAAATGAACCATATACACAAGATACTTGTTGATTATACCAGAAGATAGGGAATAAATAATCACCTTTAATATGCTGATTGAAGCCACACTCAAAATGCCAATACAAGGGTTTTTTTTATTATAAATGATAAAACGAGGGTGGGTAACATTATTTATAAATAAATATCTTAGAAGAAATGATGTCACATCAGTATATTTTTCAATCTATTGAGGACAACACTTACGAAATCTTCTTATATTAATCACCACAAACAAGGGAGTTTGCTAGTTTCAAACTTTCTTAATGAGACACTTTATTTTAAAAGTATATAACCCCAAAACACACTAAGATAAGTAGAAAAAAAAAAAATCCTTCTTATACAAACTGGGGGCCCTGACAGGCCCAGTAAGACTGCTATAGGTTGGGAAATAGATAAAGGTTTCCATTAATTTTGAAAATAAAGAAAGGTAGAAATTATAATATAAAAAGGCTGGGTTTTTTCCTAGGGAAGGTAGAACGGTGCGGAGGACCAAGTGGTCCTCCAGGGGGAGGAGGCAGCTCTACATGGGTAAGACGCTTTTTGATAATATTATCATTCTAAAAAAAATGTTTTTTTTAAATGGTCATTTTCAAACATAAAGACCAAATGGTCACATAACTTAGAATAATTTTGTTAATTATATGCATTTATAAGAAGACCCAAGGGTCAATAATAACCTAAGTTGATTTTTTAAATGGTTTTCTCCCTCTGAATATTAACAAAGATAATTGTTCGGCTCAAATCAACATGGCGATTTTAGCTGGTTTTAATCACTTGCTTATAAGTTTTGTCTAATATTTTCTTTACGTTTGTTATTTTTAATAAATAATGTTAATATTTGTTTTATCGAGTTTATATGTGAAATATTCCCATCAAAAACCAAGGCCAACCGCCAGGGCCAAAGACCACTTAAACCTTAGAGATCGTTTTTACGCTACGTTACGACTGGGCTTAACTTCCATCATAACATGTCTCAAATGACAGTCAATAACCAATCACATTTCAATGAATTTTGTTTTACAACCAATCACAGTCGTTTTTCACCTCAATAGTTATCACTTTAATTTTATCGCTTTCATTTTATCTAGTGGCTCCCAGATTGTATATATAGTGCACGAATGTAACCAGATTCTGCTTGCGAGATATAATAGAAACACATTATTAGCAATGGATTATACCATAAGAAAAGAAACCACTGTTTTCACGTTCTTAAACGTATTATATCCCAGGAATTAACGTAGCAAAAATATATAATTGACATATTTACATCACAGGACATCAGAAATTAATTAATAACCTGTAATGATGTGTTTCATTTTTCTCCACTAGGGCGCATTCGTACAATATTCTGGTTGTATTTGGCAATAAATATTATCTGGTTGCAGTGATGAATAAATGAAACATAACGTTTCTCATTTGTTTTCAAACATCGCCGTTTACATTAAATATATATACACATTTAAAAATAATTTTATTTAAATAATGATTTGTGAGTAAACAGCTTAATTTTATTCGTTAAACAGCGCTAACAAATGCCACTCTTGATTTCTAAATTATCTAGATGAATTGGAAAACACTCGTGGCATTACTTATGAAAAAAATTCCCTACCATATTTCATTCCACGTAAAATTTAAAATATAAAATAGGACCCTGAGATCTCAGACATCCTCAACTATATAAAGTAAGATGTGAAGTACTTTCGGAGCATACGCTCCATCCTCAGCAAGTAGATTGGTACTAGTTGTTTGTGAGAATCATGTGGAGAGGGTTCACGTCATTGTATGTGTTCTCATTAAGCAGCTGAGTGTTTCTGTTCTCTTTCAATATCTCGATCTTTTCGAGAATATTGATCTTCAAATAGTACCAATTTACATGCTGAGGATGGAGAATATGCTCCGAAAGTACTTCACATCTTACAGCCTTTATAAAGTTGAGGATGACTGAGATATCAGGTATCTATTTTATATTTTAAATTTTACATAGTGACCTCAGCGGTGTTTCGTCATTAATTTTAAAAGTATTGATTCTTTCCACGTGTACTGCTATAGCCTATTTGGTTTCCTTTAAGGCCAGTGCTCACTGTTATTACGTAGTTTTTACGCGCTTTATATTAGCTTGACCTGTATCTATTTATGTAACGGAATCTTTTAACACGATGTTCACCCACTTAAAACATTGGACCGACTTGAAACTTTGTATACTTGTAAAGGACCGATGACAATACAATAATTTCATAAATGATATATAATATATGCGGACTTATCGACTTTTTAGTCCATCGTTGAAAGAAATTAATATTATATCCTCTCATAGCTCAGTTGGTAGAGCGGTGGACTGTAGTGGTATATAATTTCAGTAATCCATAGGTCGCTGGTTAAAATCCGCTCCGGAGGATTTTTTTTTTTTTTTTGATGAGTATTACTTTTGGCTCATACTACAATAGTGTCGAATTTAAAGATATTTACATTTTTATCTTATTCTGTAAAATATTAATGACAGTTTTGTAAACTTACCACATTGTAATTTATTCAAAAAATATGAAAAAGATACGATTAACTGTAACTATTTATCCACATTAAAATATTTTAAAAATATTATAAAGTTAGATAATAATAATTTAAAAAATATATATAATTATAATCGTGCCTAGACACTAAAAATATCGTAAGCAATTAAACTTTCATGGGAATCCGGTTTTTGACAATCAATTAAACTAAAAATAAAAAAAAATAGATAATAGTTTAAAAAACTAAAACAACACGCTTTATTAGAAAACCGAACTAAAAAATGAAAAATAATTTTAATTTCCCACACGGTTGGGATAAAATTAAAGTGGTCAACAAAAAATCATCTCCAACACATCTAGAATAAAACTAGAAGTTATCTACAAAAAAAAATAATATCATCAGCACCAACAACAAGGATTAAGTCCAATGGCCTGTTCCGATCTCATTATAGGTCGAATTGGCCCTTCCATCTCTTCACTGGTTTTCCCAACATTCTTCACCCTTTTGTTTTATAATTATACATTCTGCTTGGTATGCGATGTTCATTCATTCATTTTACCATAAAAAACGTGGGGTGCTCTATATCAATTAATATATTTGATAATAAAGAGATATTGGTAAAAGTAAAGTCTCTAAGAAGAAAACGTAAAAACCACAAAAAGCACCCCACGCTTTTGATGGTTAAATTACTATTTTTTATATAACTCTAGTTTTATTCTAGATGTTTTGGAGATGATTTTTTTGTTGACCACTTTAATTTTATCCCAAGCGTGTTGGAAAGTAAAATTATTTTTCATTTTTTGGATTGGTTTTATAATAAAGTGTGTTGTTTTATTTTTTTAACTATTATTTATTTTCATCCAACCTATCTGTAACTGGCAATTCAGTTAGATTTAGATTCTGGTGTTTCCTCTCCTATACATTAGTTATACGATTTTGCATATAACTGTAAGTTAGGAGGAAGAGCTCGAATTTAAGAAACTTTTTTTTTTACTTCGCAATTTAATAAACTGAAGCAAATCGTGTATAAATTACAGCAGTCATTTAAGAGAACTGCAATTTCGCTACCAACACAGATAATGAAATGTAAATTTTTGCAAAGAGAGAGAAAACTTGTATTCAGCTGAAATTAAAAAGCGTATAAACTTAATTATGACCAAACACGATCTCGTGGTAACCAACAAAGGTATTTAATTAACAGTTTAGTCATATATAATAGTTTTTATATTTTGATCTACAATTTGTATTTAATTACTCTAGTACTAATTACAAGCATCGATTAAACATCAGACAAACTGAAATTTTCACAATAATTTAATCTGAAGGAATGTACGAGGGCGGATCGGAAAGTAACGCACAATAATGTTTTTCTGCCTTGGTATTGCAGCTAGAATGTTGACATTTCACAGATATATAGTTTGAAGTTTTCCCTACAGATGGTATTTTTTCCTCAGGTGCACCTCTTGCGAGAGAAGCTTGAACTATGCAACAAAGATGGCGCGCATGCTACAGTCGTCCACCTGTGAGGAACAGAGAAGTGTTGTTCGATTTTTGTGGGCCAAAGGGCATATGCCCAGTGAAATTCACAGGGACATGCGTGGCGTGTATGGGGATGATTGTATGGACCGTAGCAATGTCTCCAGGTGGTGCACATTCTTCCAAGAGGGACGCGTGAACCTTAGTGATTCGCCACGCTCCGGCCGGCCGACAACAGCAGCAATCCCGCAACACGATGGTAAAAATCTGTTGAGAAAGTTGGTGACTATGTCGAAACGTAGGTAAAAGATGTAAGTTCATTTGTGATTTTTTTCCTTTTTTTTACTATTAAACTTTTTAAAAAAAATTATTGTGCGTTACTTTCCGATCCTCACTGGTGGACGACTGTAGCATGCGCGCCATCTTTGTTGCATAGTTCAAGCTTCTCTCGCAAGAGATGCACCTGAGAAAAAAAATACCATCTGTAGTGAAAACTTCAATCTATATCTCTGTGAAATTTCAACATTCTAGCTGCAATACCAAGGCAGAAAACAATTATTGTGCGTTACCTTCCGATCCGCCTTCGTATCTTATTACTAGTGATACTGGAATTCTCGAATTAAAATTAAGTACAACGTATCGCTCATTTGCTGCAACCACGTCATTACTCAAAAATTGTCGATTTTGAGTTATTGGTACTACATGAAAGACAAAACTCGGTTCTATATTAGGAAGAACGACATAAGCTACTGTATACAATGAGTTGGTATAGCAATTTGATATTTATGACAAATACAGGCATTTTGACTAATGACGTAAGTTCTACACTGTTTTGTTTTATTACATTGTTGTAATTTGAATAATTGCCTTTCCAACGGTAATTTTATATTTCCTGTAATGGTAATATTTTCATCACACAACGCGATCAAACGTATAGCCATATGTATGATTCACCCCGTACTTGCATGGATGATGATTAAATAATGATTGATAATGAAATACAAGTATTAATGAAATTTCAAACAGGTTTTGATTTGACGAATCATGAAAACTAAGAAAAACTTAAATTCAGAAATAAAAGTGTGATAGTGAACTGATTGTTGAAACTGAGTGTATTTTGATGGGAATCATGATTATTTAGCGACGATATTCTGTATTTGTTTGTCTAGCCTAAGGGCGTTTTCCGTGCAGCTGGTGAAGATTGGAGCTCGATCAATGTGGGGTAGACAATTGACACGACAAACACTAGCTAATTACAGAGATGGAACTGTTGTTCACGCTAAACTCTGGTGGTTTATATTTAATTGTTTTAATTCAGACTCATTTCATTAAACGTATAAATAATCTCGTTTTTCTTTCCTTACTTACTAACTCACTGGCACTATCGAACCAGTACGTTCATGGCCGCGTGAACATAAGCTCTCCATACATTCCAATCCTGAGCTAATGCTTTCCAATAATTCGCTGTATAATCTACTTCCCTCAAATCATGGATAATGTACTCTTCCGCCTCATTCTTGGTCTACCAACTGGGCGTTTTCCCTCTGGTTTTCCTACAAGAAGCTTCCATGCAAGTCTTTAATTCCCCATTCGTGCCAAATGTCCTGCCCATCGCAGTCTACGAGACTTAACTTTTCTTATTATATCTGGCTTCCTATAAAGACCATGTAGTCCACTTATGAAGTCTTCTCCATTCACCTGTCTGTTCATCTCTCTTTGGTCCAAACATTTCCCTAAGAACTTTATTCTCAAACACTCGCAAGCTACTTTCCTCTCTTAAAGTAAGAGTCCTTGTTTCGCGTCCATATAATAAAACTGGTAACATTATAGTTTTATGCATTTTCAGTTTAACGTTTTTTGAAAGGAGTTGAGACGTCAAGATTCCCTGTAATGTATAATAGCACGCATTTCCAGAATTGAGCCTATGTTTAATTTCCTTGTGGATCTCATTCCTGTTTGTGATTATTGTTCCTAGGTATTTCAATTCAGCCAATTTCTCAAAATTTCCCTCAATTGTCATTAGCTGTCCATTTCCATTATATAATGTATTTCTAGGTATAAACTTATATTTAGTTTTATTGATGTTTACTTCCAGTCCCAATTTCTTAGTGTTACTCAATAGAGTGTGTATGGCCTTTAGTATCTCCTCGCTATCGCCTTATAATACTATATCATCAGCATAAACTAACAGCTTGTTAATACAATTGAGTTGTAGACCTTCATCCTAGTTTAAAATATTATTTACCCTAAATATTTTATATATCTCATCAGAGCTAAGTTCCATTTATAATGTAAACAAAACCAGATTTATGACTGCACTTTCATTGATCGATTAGTGATTTTTACCTTTAAGAGTGCAAGAAAATGTAATTCGCTCTCTAATACTCGAAATAAAGGAAATACAAATAATAAAGACATATATTGTCTAGCACATGTTTCTATGTAAGTTATACGGGAGAATCTTAAAATATGCAATTACTAGTTTAATAGATTGGATAACGTTGTTACCGCTGTGGTCTCGAGGTAGCGTGCTCCTTGCCACGCAGCGGGCCCGGGTTCGATCCCCGGTCGGGACAAGTTTCCTGAATGAGGTTTCGTTCGAGATTTTCCTCACTTCAGAGATACATTTCAGGAAACTTTAAGGCTCAAATTGTCCCCGAACATAATATGACCATCATAATCATCATCATTCACATTCGTCAAATATCTAGTTTAGCATTAAGTATTATCCTGCCTCAACACTATCTTCAATCATCGAGGCAGCCATAAACCCGCCTTCTAGGCGCTCCAACCTGAGAAGTGGGTTACAAATTACGCCAACGCCAGGAGAGAACACGATAAATGTCGAAATGACAACCTGTGGCATTGAAAAGAAAATGATTATTTTCTTCTCTTTATTTATTGAAGTCGCCGTAGCGTAGTGACTAAGGCACTGCGCTAGAAGCCGGAAAGTCGAGGTTCGGGTCCCGGTGGGGTCAGGATTTTTAAACTGACCCACACCTTCTGGCGGCACTATGGCCCTGGGGTCGACTCGGGCTCTAACGGAAATGAGTACCAGACGCTTGTTCTGGGGGTAAAGGCGGCCGTCACGCAGGGCTGACAACCCGGCTGACATCAAGTGCCGATTGTCGAGAAACGTGGGAGCCTTGACCTCCCACTACCCCAAGGGCCTCCCGAGGCCTGTAGTGGGATCACTTTACTTTTATTTATTGAAGTAAAAATAAAAACAATTAATTTATTTAGGCGTAGCAGCGCACGCCATGTATTAGCTAGTAACCAAATAGAAGTGTTTAAAACATTTTGAACCAGTCTGTAGAAGCAGGAGTTATTAGTGTGATGAAATGCGAGTGAAAATGCGGCAGACATCTCTCGAAACATCACAGCGAATGCATTAAAATTTAACAAGACATCAAAAGGTTTCGTATCATTTCAATTTGTGTGTAACAATCAACACTTTGGGGGTGCAACTTCACGTCAAAGCAGCTGTGATATAGTGTTTCCAGTCACGGCAATCCAAAAACATGACTTCAAGGACGTGACCTACCACCTCCAAACATATCTACTTATAACATTAGTAACAACACCTACACACACGAACCTTAATTACTCAAGTTCATATGGTTTACACTGCAAAAAAAGGGAGTTGAAATACCACAATTAAAATCTATTTATGGAGGACTTGGCGGTTAAAGTGAAAGAAATTTGAGGTTGATTCGGGATATGTGTTTAAGAGCTGAATTCATAGGCGTCACTTATAAAATGAGTGATCCCATAAGTAATACGGGATTACTTATTATAAGTTTATTTATAAACATGTTTACTATGTAATGAAACATCTTCCTGTGCCCAAAGTTTTTTAAATGGTTCATAATTCTTGCGCACGTTTTATTTGTGGTATTCGCAAATTTGACGACGTTGCACCGTCCCTGGAACAATTATCGTGGCTTCGTCTAAGAGATCCTAGAACTGTCCATTCCTTATCCCTTCTCTATAAAATACTTCACACATCATCGCCTAATTATTTATCACGCCGCTTCATCAGACTATCCGACACACATAATCTTGACACTCGATCCCATCAGCACATTGTCCTTTATATCCCGCCTCATCACACTGTGTATTATTCATTATCTTTTACGGTCTCACTTACCAAAACATGGAATTCCCTTCCGCCCTATGTCAGAGACTGTCAAACTATAACATCCTTCAAAAACAAACTAAAGAATTATTTAGTAACAAACTAACTTATATACCTCACTGATAATATTCTTTTAACAATTAATAAATTTAATTATTTAGCCGTAGCGTAGTGGTTAAGGCACTGAGCTACAAGCCGGAGGGTCGAGGGTTCAAGTCCCGTTGGGGTCAGGATTTTTAAACTGACCCAAACCCTCTGGCGGCACTATGGCCCTGGGGTCTACTCAGCCTCTAACGGAAATGAGTACCAGACGCTTGTTCTGGGGGTAAAGGCGGCCGTCACGCAGGGCTGACAACCCGGCTGACGTAAAAGTGCCGATTGTCTAGAAAAAGTGGGAGCCTTAACTTCCTACTACCCCATGGGCCTTCGGGACTGTTGTGGGATCACTTTACTTTACTTTACATGAAAATAATATTAAGAATAACAAATATTTTCATTTGTTTTGTTTTAACTATTGTACAAACGTAAAATTAGTTTTTCTATATCTCATTATTTTCCTTTGTTTTTTACATACACTAGACAGGGACAATTTAATATGTTTTGCTTGTATACATTTTATTATTAGTTTTAGTCTTAATTTTAACTAACATTAACTGGTTGTATCATAGATCGTAATATATTAGATATTATCCTTTTGATCAAATTTTTATTTAGTATTTAATATTAGAGTTAATTGAAATTGTTATATTCTGATGTAATATATGGTTGTCCTGGTGAGTGGAAGAGAAGGCCACATGGCCTTAACTCCACCAGGCTAAATAAATCTAAATCTAAATAAATCTAAATCTCTTTCCTCCATTCTTCTCGATCTTCACATTCCAATTCTTCCAGATCTAGCTCCCTTTACCTCTTCTTACATCATCCATCCATTTAAATCTAGGTCGACCTCTTTTTCCTTTCCCAGGTGGAATCCATTCCAAAGCTTATCTGGGTAATCTGATCTCTGGTATCTTACGTATATGACCATACCATAATATAATTGTAGGCTTTCACGGCCGGCATCTTGATCCATATTTGGTTCGTCTTCCGGGCTTATAGGCCGTGGTCTGGTTGTCTTCATACTCGACGTTTCGTCTACTGCTGCGGTAGACATCATCAGGAGATACTGCGTGCTCTCTGTGAACTCCTCAATAGTCGGCTGCAGACTGGCTGGTCGTTGGAAACTGTCTCTCTGTTTATAGCTAAACCCCGGGTGGAGGGGGACCGAGTTATGCGCTGTAGTGTAGTTTGCAGAAGTCATAGGCTTCGTTGTTGTGTTATGCAGTGCTGGGATCCAAATTTTGTTTATCTTCATGGTTTCTTCTTTTTTGTTGAAGGAATTCTTATGTTTATATATTTCAATGGCTTCTCTGTATAGTCTGGTGTAGTAATGTGATGTTTGTGATAACATATTATAAGATTCGAAGATACTCAGGTATTATCACAAACATCACATTACTACACCAGACTATACAGAGAAGCCATTGAAATATATAAACATAAGAATTCCTTCAACAAAAAAGAAGAAACCATGAAGATAAACAAAATTTGGATCCCAGCACTGCATAACACAACAACGAAGCCTATGACTTCTGCAAACTGCACTACAGCGCATAACTCGGTCCGCGCAGAAACCCCCCCCCACCCGGGGATTAGCTATAAACAGACAGACAGTTTCCAACGACCAGCCAGTCTGCAGCCGACTGTTGAGGAGTTCATAGAGAGCACGCAGTATCTCCTGATGATGTCTACCGCAGCAGTAGACGAAACGTCGAGTATGAAGACAACCAGACCACGGCCTATAAGCCCGGAAGACGAACCAAATATGGATCATACCATAATAGTTGTCTGTAGCTAACAATATCTAATATTGGATTATGGACTTTAATTTGTTGTCTGATGATTGTATTTCCGATTTAGAATGTCTGATTGATCGGCTAAAATAATCCATTTCAGTAAACACAAGGTTTAACTCAAATGTTTAATGAACTGCCAAGGTTCTGTACCATATGTTAGCGTGCTTCAAATTATGGATTTATAAATTTGTAATTTGGTATCTATTCTTATGTTCTTGTCCCACCAAACTCAGTTTAACATTGTTATTACGGATCTGCCTTTTTGAATTCTATATTTTATGTAATTTTCTTGAGTACATTTTGAGTTAATTTTTATCCCCAGGTAATTACATTCTTCACTTCCTTTGATACATCCCATTCCATCTTCCAAAATTAAATATGTTTTTCATAACCACATGATAAATAAAATGATTTATTCAAATTTACTTTTAAATCCCATTTAACATATTCTTCTATGAGTTTTCGACTCATATATTCCAGATCCTCATAATCCTGTGCTATAACAGCAAATAATAAACATTGCCCACACTAATATATTGACTTAGGCTTCCACGGCCGGAGTTACTATGATGATCTTGCAGAAGATTTCCGGGCTGTAGGCCGTGGTCTTGAGGCTTGTAGTTCCCCAACGTTTCGCCAGAGACTGCGTCCGGCATCCTCAAGGGTTGTCTTGAGACTGGCAATTTTGTCGACTACCTGCTCAATTTATACATAAATGTATAAAGCCGACAAAATTGCCAGTCTCAAGACAACCCTTGAGGATGCCGGACGCAGTCTCTGGCGAAACGTTGGGGAACTACAAGCCTCAAGACCACGGCCAACAGCTCGGAAATCTTCTGCAAGATCATCATTGCCCACACTGTTAACGTAAATCAATTATTGTTTATAATGAATGCAAACATTTTTAAGAAATATATTATTTTACTATTATTTATTGTTTTGAAAACACCATCGCGCAAAAAATAATGTACAACGCACGTTTGTGATGTGTTTTACAGAATCCCGAAAATTAAAACCTCGCTATGTCTCGGTTTTTTAACATTTTCTTCGATTCTGTGAAAACCACTTCCCAACATCGCATCATAATATACTATTACTCTCGTTAAAAAACACTAATTAACTCTTACTAATATACACATGAATCAACCAAAGCCATCTGTTGTAAAAAATGAATGAACAAACAAAATGGACTTAATTTAATTAGCATATAACAATGGAGATGACACACGATTCTAAGTAAGCATGACACTATACTCTTAGCTATTAATGTTCTATACTCTTAGCTATTAATGTTCTATACAACAACAAGTGAAAATAAACGGCTTCGAGACTCCCAGCAATTAAACTATGTGCTAAGATATTGTGACTCTTGATGTCACAACTCCTTTCAAAAAACGTTAAACTGAAAATACATAGGACTATTATTCTACCAGTTATATTGTATGGGTGCGAAACATGGACTCTTACTTTAAGGGATGAAAGGAGATTACAAGTATTTGAGAATAAAGTACTTAGGAAAATTTTTGGACCAAAGAGAGATGAACAGACAGGTGAATGGAGAAGACTTCATAACAATGAACTACAAGGTCTTTATGGGAAGCAGATGTATTAAGAACAGTTAAGTCTCGTAGACTGCGATGGGCAGGACATGTTGCACGTATGGGGAACGAAGACTTGCATGGAGGTTCTTGTAGGAAAGCCAGAGGGAAAACGGCCAGTTGGTAGACCAAGAATGAGGTGAGAGAATAACATTAACTATGATTTGAGGGAAGTAGATTATACGGGGAATGATTGGAAAGCATTAGCTCAGGATAGGGATGTATGGAGAGCTTATGTCCGCGCGGCCATGAACCTACGGGTTCGATAGTGCCAGTGAGTAAGTAAGTAAGTAAGTAAGCCAAGATATTGTGAAAGTTTGATATTTGAAAAATGAATTCAGAATTATAAAGCGGCTGAAAAGTAAGTAGTTATTTTCAACTCTTTTTATGAGTTCTCTCTATGATATATTATTTATTTAAATAAGCTATATTTAATTTATCATCTTACCTCATATTGTTCATAAGTAATGCCACGAATGATTTCCAAATTATCGATAAATTCACGACTCACGAAGTGAGGAGTGAATTTATGTAGAGAATTTGGAAATCAAGAGTGGCATTTGTTAGGACTATTTAACGAATAAAATTAAGCTGTTTACTCACAAATCATTATTTAACTATAGTTATTTTAAAATATTTATATATTTAATGTAAACGGCGAGGTTTGAAAACAAATGAAAAACTATTGGTACGCTTCATCTGCTCCTTTTGTTCATCACTGCAACCAGATCATATCATTTATTGCCAAAGGAACGCAATATTGTAAGAATGCACTCTAGTGGAGAAAAAATGAAACACATCAAACTGTATATTAATTCATTATGACGTCCTATGACAATTATTTTTTCTGGAATGTTATTACCTAGGAAAGAATACATTTGAGAAAATGCAAACAGTGGTTTCTTTTTTTTTTTTGGTATAAGTAATGACTACAAATGTTTTTATATTAACTCCCGCATGCGCTACGTGTTGACATTCATGCACTATATATACAATCCGGTAGCTGTACTTCTTACAGAGTCGTCTCTGCACAATAATGCTATGACCCATTCAGAATGTTAAAAAGGAGGTGCTTTCTCTATTATGATAACTTTAGTTGGTAAATTCTAGGCAAAACACGACTGTGATTGATTGTAAATAAAAAATCATTAAAATGTGATTGGTTATTGACTCCCATTTGGGGCATGAGTTAAATAGTCTTCTTAAACTAGTTTTAAAACTTTCTTCGGTTCCAACTTTGAAGGCTATTCAACATGACATAACAATGGTCGGGAATATACTGAGGGTGGACCGAAGAAACTAGTCTAAGAAGAAGAAGAATATGATGTGAAGTAATATAATTTTATTAAAAATATATTTTTCAGGCTCGTAAAAGATCCTTAAGCCTGAATATAAAGAGACTTCGAAGAAAAAATTACCGATCTCATCCCAGTAATACTTTAGTTGACTGTTCGAAATCCCATTGAGTCGGTATGTTGACAGCATGCCATCCATGACATCTATGGACAAATAAGGTAACTAAATTAACTGGTCTAGTAAACTCCTGACAAATGAGAGGCTAAGGCTGGACATTCGGCTACACCATTATAGATAGATAGGTAGATAGATACTTTAGCAATTGTGACTGAAAAAAATAATATATTCAAAGATTTTTTTGCAATATGTTCTGACTCCATTAAAATAGATATAAAAAGTCAGCGTTCTTTGGAGAAATGTCACCAATTTGAAAATCAATATGATCAACATCAAACATATATTGCAAATAACAAACACTAAAAATTTAATAAAAGAAGTAAACAAACAAACTGATAAAGCAGCACAAATAACAGGATATATGAAACATTTAATTTGGCGCAACAAACGTATGTCAATAGAAAGCAAAATTCGCATATACAAAACGATAGTTCGACCAGTTATCGTATATGGAGCAGGAACTAGGGCTGATACAGCACAAACTAAACAAATTATAAGCACATGTGAAATGAAGATCTTAAGAACTATTCAGTGGAAAACAATATTTGATAAGATACACAACACAGAAATTAGGGACAAATGTCATATTCAAGACAACCAAATTCATTATCCATCCATAGTAATTCTGCCCGAGGGCAGGTCTTTCACTGCAATCATAGCATTTTCATGCTATGCTTTGCAGCTTTACTAGGGAATTATAGGTGTGGTAGCTTCCCGTTGCTTTCGGCACCGGTGAACAATGGTGATGATAATGATAAGGATGTTGGTGATGGCCGGATGTTTTTCGGGGACCGTTTGGCCCTAAGCTTCCTGACATTTGTCTTACAGGTGAGAAAAACAAACCGAAAAAACCTCACCCATGAACTGTCCCGACCGGGAATCGAACTCGGGCCCGCTGCGTGACAAGGCAACACGCCAACTCGAGACCACAGCGGTGGATAAATTATTTACAGATATACGAAAATATTGGAAGTGTCATAAAGAAAGACAAACCGACTTGTAAAAAGAGCTAAAGAAGATAGACCAATGGATATGAGAAGAACAAGAGGAAGACAAGCCAAGAGATGGATAGACAGTGGCTGCACATCCAAAAGTCTTCCTCAGAGGAGTGATTTTGGAAATAAACAGGATCAAAATCCTACAAATTATGAATAATAATAAGAAGAAGAAACATACGGAAAAATACCGCCGATGCAATTGTAGTAGGCGTAAACAATATTAAATTTTAATTTTGTTTACATTAAGACATCAAAGTCCTAAGTCGACTCTGCTGTAATGGAACTAAGTGCCAGAAGATTGTGCCGGCGGCAAACGCAGTCAAGAAACAGGATTGACGATCCTGCTGATATTTTGTGCCAATTGTGTAAACCTCCTACTATCCCAAGGACCTTCTGAGGCCTGTAATGGGGTCACAAACCAAAGTTGTGGTATAGAATCCCTTCGGCGATTTGGATCGGAGAACTGATGGGAAGAGGGGGTCCTTTCTCTGGGATGATAAGAGACCCATGCTCGGGGAAACAAGAGTAAAGTCCACAACGACAACTAATTCTTAATAGGTTAGAGGAAGTGGCAACCCTCTAGATGGGGTTAGTACATCCAAGAGCTGGACCTAAAGCTTCGAGGTGGCAGCCCCACCAATGGTCTACTCTGCATAGCGTTGGTACCGCGATCAGAGGAAAATATATTACTCGTATTCTTCACAATGGAAACTCGGACGGACTTAACCAAAGACGACCTCAGCGTAGTTAGCAAATAAAATCTTCCATTATTTTCCAAGAGGAAGAAGAGATGTCGGACGTCCTCGGAAGAGATGGGTATTAGATCTATTAGTGAATACGGAATAGGCAACTCTTGCGTAAAGCAGGAAGTGAAGAAGGAGATTTACCTACGATTCTAACAAGGGAACTGTCAACATTTACATACCGAAATCAACGCTGAATTTTTTCACAGAGAAACATTTTGATGTTCCAAAAATATCTGCGTTTTTAAATGCAAGGCACAGAAATCGAAGCCAGAATTCAGTAATGGCAGCCCATTGTACGGAGCAGATGGATCTCCCTGCTTGCGTAAGAGCGGAGTGGAGTGAGGCGCGAACTGCGGGAAGTAAGGGTTATTCAATCTACTAATTCAGTAATACACATTGTAAATAAAAAAACAAAACACCAATCAAAAATATTAAAACAGTCAATGTGTTTCATAGCGGTTTACTATATTCAATAACTAGTCGTGATAATGACAGCTTCGCTATCGAAACGCGTAACTATTTTAACTTTTTGTTTTTGGTAATTTGGGTTTTATTGACAATTTGTAACCACCAAGAATTTCCTATTTATCAATATATATATAATTTCAAGACTTGCATTATTCATTATATATATATATATATATATATATCCCGCGCGATAGCCGAGTTGTTAAGGCAGGAAGCCTTGGCGCAGAGCTACGGGACTTGCGCTGGTTCGAGTCTCCATGGGAAAAGACATTCTCTCATGTTATTTCGGCCAGTATGGGACCGGTGCCCACCCAGCATCATGTGCATTTGGGCAGCTACAATAAGTAGCGGTTCAAGGTTGAGAAGACCAGCTATAACGGCTGGAGGACTCGACATGCTGACCACATGTCACCCCTACACTGGCTGGATGATCATCTACCCTGTGATTAACACATGTGGATGTGAGACCAGCAATCGACTGGTAGGCTAAGGGCCTTCTAGGTCTGTCACGCCATGGAATAATATATATATACACATATAAAATTGCATCACTTCCTTATAGTTTTAATGAGATTCGGTGTTGGATTTTAGTGCCTTGCAGATAAAAACGGAAGATTTTTTTTTACATAGCCTTGGTACTGAACAACGTATCTCTGAAAGAACTATTAAGCAAGCTTTCGACTTGAAATGGTGAACAGTTTTCTTGTAAGTATAATAATGTATATGTTCGTACGAACTCCATACGTCCCGCGAGAGGATACGGTAGTTTATTAACCAGGCTAATTTAGTTACGCTTATTTACGTACAGATGACAACGAGTAACATATAGTTAGCATATCGCCTCAATGAGAGATCTAATAGGCAACTAAGATATTACTTGGATGGATAAAGGTCGGTTACATTTTGCACAGAGGTTATTTTATTCAGGCTTGCGGTTCTTTCACGAGCCTGATAATCTTCAGTCTCGGGACCCACGGGTTAAAGTCCCTTCCGAAGGACTTACACCATGAATGTTTCCATCCTAAAAATCCAGTTCCTGGCCGAGTTTGAACACACGACCCTCGAAACTATGGGCAAGGAACATAACCACAAGTCCACCGCGGCCACCAAGTACAAAATTAAGTTTTGATTTATGCTGAAGTTGTAATTAATTAGTTTAAAATACAATAACTCGTACATCAAGAAGCAAGAACACGAGCTGCAGGAATGCACCTTTGATAATAAATTAAATTACCTTAACAAGTAACGCATACAAATGGAATTCTGGATTATTAATTGTAGAGAGAAAAGCAGCTTTTTCTCTCGTGTCTGCGTAACGTTGAATTAATCCATTCCTCTCCGCAGTGTTTCCATAATCCCAGGGATCACAAACGCCGTGCACCACTACTCTAGATTAAATTCTCTTGGATGAAACAAAAACGTCACAGCCATCAAGCTCGTCATCTTATTAACTTCTTAACATAGCACACAAACTCGCAAATATATCTAAAGTCTTGGTACTTGTCAGCAATATATCTAAAATATAAAGTTTGATTGGCAGAATTGGCTCAACTGCACTTCTACAAGCGCTTGATTTTTTCAGTTATATTGTTGTACATTATAGCTCTTCTTCTGTATTTGCTAACATTATTTAATATTTTAAACGTTTTGAAACAATTTTTATAACATTGTTAGACAATTTTGAAGTATTTATTTAAATATGCAAATCACAATATTATGACACTGTTAGACAATATTGTTATGCTAACTGCTATTTTCTCCACAGAGTATATTACTTAGTCTATGATTTTTCTATCGCTGTTTTGGGTTATCACTGGTTGGATCAGCGTAAGGGAGTGATAAATAAGTGTACACCCATTTTTAATAAACGTTTGGTAATTTTAATATTATTAATATATTTTTAACATAGATTTGGAGATTTATTGCTAATATTGGTCATTTAAATTTCATAGCGACGGATAGTAATCGAGGATGATAATCGATATGTGCTTCGATTGTGTGTTATCGCTGGTTTTATAAACTCTGGCGCATGCGCAGTTGTTCTATAGGACTTTGACTTTGAAAATATTTCACGCTAGTTCAAGTGGTTTTTGAAAATATTTCACGCTAGTTTAAGTGCAGTTTTTGAAAATATTTCACGCTATTTAAGTGCAGTTTTCCCGCAGAATTTACTTTTACTCACTAATTAACTATCTTACTGGCACTATCAAACTCTCAGATCATAGTTAATGTTACTCTCCCACTTCATTTTTGACCTGCCTACTGGGTGATTTCCCTATGATTTTCCTACAAGGGGTTTCCAAGGAGAGAATCTCTGCTCTGGTTTTATAAAATTATGGCTGTTCCTGTTCTTGTATATGGATATTAATCTTGGGTACTTACAAAAAAGATATCTCACGCATTCAAACCACTGAAATAAATTTTTTAAGATCCGTAAAAGGATGTGCACGCATCGATAGATTACCTAATGAGACAATAAGAAATAAACTGGAGATATTTTCAATACTCGATAAACTAGAAGAGCAGAAATACCGATGGAGCTACTGGGCTTGCGCTGGTTCGAGCCTCCGTAGAGGAAGGCACTTTCTCATGGAATTGGCCAGTATGAGACCGGCGCATCGTGAGGCATTTGGATAGCTACTATAAGTAGCGGGTCCAGATTAAGAAAATCAGCTATAACGGCTGAGGGACTCGACATGATGACCACATGTAACTCCTACACTGGCAGGATGATCATCTACCTCTGTGATTAACAAGTGTGGATGTCAGACCAGCAGCCGGATGGTAGATCATGGGCCTTCTAAGCCTGGAGATCTTTTTTTCTCTTAAAAATAGCATGTAGCTCACTATTAAGTAGTCTTCTCCATTCGTCTGTCTCTTCATCTCTCTTTGGTCCAAACATTTTCCTAAGAACTTTATTCTCAAAACTCGCAATGTTTTCTCTCCCCTTAAAGTAAGAGTATATTTTTCCATCCATATAACAGGGAGAATAACAGTTTTACAGAGGCTATTGGCATTTCCGGATCTTTGATCTGGTCAAAAACCCTCATGGAACTGATATTTAACCTCTGGGGTGTATTTCGGTGAAGTCCGGAAGGTCTAACTTAGCCAAACCCATTCCCCTTACCTCCAAGTTGAAGCCCCTCGGGACCTTCTTAAGATCTTCTAAGATTTTAAGATGCAAAAGAGATAGTGGGATATGGAATAATACGAGAAGCTACCCACACCTATATATCCCTAGTAAAGCTGCAAACATGGCATGATGGAGGAGAATGCTGAGTTTGCAGTGAAAGACCTGCTCTTGGGTAGAACGCTATGTATGTATGTATGCATATTTTCAATCTAACGTTTCTTAGGATAGGTTGGAGGGGCACGAGTCTTTGTAATGCATAATAACAAACGTTTCCACAATTGACACTATGTTTACTTTCTTTGACTTTTACTCGCAGGTTGTAATTTTTCGTTTTAGCGAATTTCGTTCCTAGACATGTTTGACAAGGTGACGTATCGTGTTACACATATAGACACTAATATATGTTTCTTTTCTTTTTTTTTTTACAATTTTGTGTTTTCTTTAGAATTTATATAGAAAGTTTCACGGATGCACGAGTATTTATTTCACCCCATGTTATCTTCAACTGGTATATTATAAACGACATGAACACACTGACAATCAGGAATAAACTGTTTGCTGAATTGTTTACATAAATGGGAATTTGCTAGCACTGCTCGCATTAAGGAAACAAAGCTTGTTTGCGAACTTAGCAGCCCTAATCATTCTTAGAATTAGGAAAGAGAGAGGGAGAGATAAGTATAACAGTATTAACTTAATACTGTTTAATATTCCAGAATTACCATTTCCATAAACAACGGATAGGGATGTATGGAGAGCTTATGTCTGCACGGCCATGAACCTACGGGTTCGATAGTGCCAATGAGTAAGTAAGTAAGTATAAACAACATGAAAAGGACAATGTATTTTTTTCTTTCAGTCTGTTATTTTTGAGCGGACTTTTTTTTTTCGAACAACAATTAATTATAATTTAAAGTGAAAAGAGTATCGCTAATATTTTTACTTTTTAAGTCCACCGCTGTGGTCTCGAGGTAGCGTGTTGCCTTGTCACGCAGCGGGCCCGGGTTCAATCCCCGGTCGGGAGAGTTTTTCTGGGTGAGGTTTTTATCGGGGTTTTTCCTCAACTGTAAGACAAATGCCAGGAAAATTTTAAGGCCCAAACGGTCCCCGAAATCATATGGCCATCGCAATCATCATCATTTATATTCATCTTAGATTAAGCTTAGGATTAGGGACTCTCCTGGCGCACCATAATCTTCACCATCACCCATAATATCATCGGGGTAACGTAACCCCGCCTTCCAGGCGCCCCAACCTCAAAAGTGGGTTACAAGTACGCCATGCCAGGAGAGAACACCAGGAATGTCGAAAGACAACCTGGGGCATTTGCAAAAACAAAAAAAAAAGTTTTTACTTGAATCAATAAACTCAAATATTATTTTCATTTTTATCTATAAATCAGGCATTGGTTTTCTAAATGTACTGATTAAAAATAGTGATTTATAATTATTTCTTGGAAAAACAGTTAACGACTTCAAACCATGGTACAATCTTCAAATGTTAAGTAAAGGTTCTGGACAAACTGTATGTCTTAGATATGGTTAAAATGTTTGTTTATTGTTTAGTACATGCATCATCTGTCATATTACAAAGAATAAAGCTAATTTAAGAGCCTCGCTATGAACGCGTGTTATCCAAGGCGGATGAAAGCGGATATTGCCCTTTTTTTACCCAACATCCAGTAATTGCGTCCTAAATATCTCGTTTAAAAACAATTTCGCCAATTCAAGTGCTGTTTTTATGATGAACCTATATTCTTTAAAAAATATCGTAAATGGACCACTTAAAAACAGTACAAAGGCACCCGACTTTAATTTTCTCTCCATCACTGGGTCACTCAAGTTAATTGCCGTTTTGTTTTAATAAACAACAGGGTTGTTAAAAAGTTATAGTCAAGCCTAAATAGTGACTAACGTGGGGATAGAGGGCCATTAATTCTCAGAGTAATTCAAAAGAGTACACATGATCTGATATAATTATGTATAGTGTCATACTTAATGTCTCATTTTAACAACTTACGTCACTAACTAACTCCCTGGCACTATCGAACCCATAGTTCGTGGTCGCGGGGACACAAGCTCTCCATACATTCCTATCTTGTGCTGTATGGGAAAAAGGAACTGAAAATCGCAAGAAAAATTAGGAGGAGGTACTTAGATACAAACCGACAAAATATTTTGGCCGAATGTGCAGGAAAACGATCACTATTTTTACAAAGAAACCTAAAACAAGTTTGGGGAAAAGAATCTTATATAGTCAATCTAGGATTTAAAGAGAGATCAGGGCTTCCTTGGTTCAGGTTAGGGGCATGGAAATTAAAAAACAAAATAGCGACGATCACGATGTGCGAATATGTCCAATGTGCGGGAGCTTTGAAGACGAGATACATATATTAGGAAAATGTAACGATTTAGAATATTGGAGGCATCAGTTATTACGGGAAAGATTTCTAAATTCAAATCGTGAAAGATTGGCATGCTATGAGGTACTGGTAAACCCAGAAAATTGGATAAAGCTGGGTAGATTTCTGGACAAAACGCGGAAATAAGAACAACGCTTATTCAGGAATAAATAAACATGTCAGCAAATTGCAATGCCATTAATTCTTAATATTTCTACATAACTAAGTTAATGTATAATGTAATTGTATTGATATCTAATTGTAATATTATTGTGTGTTTTTTTAACATCAACTTATTGTAACGGACTGTCAACAGCACGAACGGCTTACTGCCCGTGCGATCCATATTTGTAAATAACATTGTATGTATCTTACTTTTAGTTTAATAAAGTCCTTATATATGTATCTTGTGCTATATTTTCCAATCATTCCCTGTATAATGTAAAAAAATATCCTAACTCATGTTCAACTCAGATGCGGTTTGAGGGATCAGATGAGATGAAGCTCCCTATATAGCGGTCTGTGAATGACAAGAGCATCGACCAACCACGCCTGAGGCACCATCACAGGAGCAGATGAATGAAATGAAACAAAATGGATGAGATGAATATGGAGATGGTGGAATGAAATTGTGGAAGGAGAAAACAGGATAAAACCTCGAGAAAAACCTACCCAAGCTACGTTTCGTTAACTCGTAGGTTCATGGCCGCGAGAACATAAGCTCGCCATATATCCGTATCCTGCGCTAATGTTTTGCAATTATTCCCTTATAAACTACTTCCCTCAAATCATGGTTAATGTTATCTACCACCTCATTCTAGATCTACCAACTGAGCATTTTCCCCTCTGGCTTTCCTAGAAGAAGGTCCCAAGCACGTCTTTCATTCCCCATTCGTGCTACGTGTCCTGCCCATCGCAACCTACGAGACTTAACTGTACTTATTATATGTGGATTTCTTTAAAGACCACGTATTTCACTGTTTAGTAGTCTTCTCCAGTTACCTGTCTATTCATCTCTCTTTGGTCCAAAAATGTTCGTAAGAACTTTACTCAGGAGAGCGAATAGTTTTTCAGGTCAAGCTCTCCTTAACATTTTGTATGTGTGTGTGTATATATATATATATAAATTTGCTTAACTGTTATGTTAGCCACTAGATGTCAGTCGGAACAAATTTCCGCTACCTCTTGTGTGAATTGAGAATACTACATGTATAGGAAAAATGTATGTTTGTGTTGGAATTCTTGGGTAGCTCAGTTGGTTAGAGCGCTAAACGTACAGAGTTTAGAGACTCGGGTTCAAATCCCGACTCAAGCATTCATTTTTCTTTTCATATCATATTATATATATATATATATATATACATGAAAAGAAGAAAAACGAATGCTTGAGTCGTGATTTGAACCCGAGTCCCTAAACTCTAACGACCTGAGCTACCCAAGTATTCCAATTCAAACATACATTTTTCTTATATAGCCTATGTAGTATTCTCAATTCACACAAGGGGTAGCGGAAATTCGTTCCGACTGACATCTAGTGGCTAACATAACAGTTAAGCAATTTTTTTTAAAGAGAATATTTACTTTATAGCAGTAATGCTTGTATATATATATATATATATATATATATACATACATACATATAAGTATGACTCTATTGCTCCAAGCAAGCAATATTTCAAATAATTAAACAAAATAATTTCTTCATTAGTGGTTAAACAATTCAACTTGAATCCGAATGTAGTAATTATTAATCGAGAATTCTAACCACGTGATTGGTCATACATTTCCGACATTCATCTGGAAGTTCGGTGAATTAATTCTCACCTCCGGTTGCATAGCTATGTGGGGAATGAAGATAATTCAAATTCCATTAAAAATATACCGTAGTTCCTGCCGCAGGAATAGCAGAGACGATTAGTACAAATATTTTTCTTCTACTGATCGTTGCCGTTATTAACAAGCAAACATAATTATCATATTGTATCTAAAAATCCAGGCTTTCAATTTAAAAACAAAATTTCTAATCATTTAATTTCTTATATTCAGTCACACGGAAGAGTGGCCAGCGTTTCTGACTACAGTTCAGGATAAAATTTGAAATATACCTTCGTCGGTCAGTACCGTCGTCCTCAACTTGTAAAAAAAAAAATTGTGTGCTTTTCTTTCCCTGAAGGCCTTACTATTCCATCATCACCAGGTATAGTTCTTCGCTACATTTGTTGAGATATTCTCCTTGATATAGTGTTGTCCGTAGCTAAAGTTACACAACACTACATCAAGACCAATATCTTCGAGAACATCTCAAACAAATGTGCCAAAGAACTATACCTGGTGACGATGGAATAGAAAGACCTTCAGGAAAAGAAAAGCACGCGCACACATCTTCTTACAAGTTGTGGACGACAGCACTGACCACAGAAGACATATTTCAAATTTTGTCATATGACTATCCACCTCAACGGTTTTAAACAACGAATTTCATTAGTATTGATACAGTTCATGAGAAATTGGGCTCGATTCTCGGTTAGATCACAGGAATTTTATCACCCGTCACATCATCGGGGTCCACCGCTATGGTCTCGAGGTAGCGTGCTGCATTTTCACGCAGCGGGCCCGGGTTCGAACACCAGTCGGGGCTGTTTTCCTGGGTAAGGTTTTTATCGGGGTTTTTCCTTACCTGTAAGACAAATGTCAGCAAAACATTAAGGCACAAACAGTCCCCGAAATCATATGGCCATCATCATCATCCTTATCATCATCATCATCATCATCATCCTTCACCGGTGTGGAAAGCAACGAGAAGCTACCACACCTACAATTCCCTACTAAAGATGCAAGCATAGCATGAACATGCTATGATTGCAGTGAAGGACCTGCCTTGGGGCAGAATTACTATGGAGGGATATCATCGGGGTAGAGTGAGGAAGGCACGGCGTGAACAGCAGGTGATGAGGATTATCTAAACTATTAATTCACGAATTGTATTGCTTTCCTATTAATTAAATGAGAGATTTGGCGCTGGATTTTAAAGTCTTTCAGTTAAAAATTACAAGTATTTTTTTTTGGACACGGCCTTGGTACATCAAAACGCTTCTCCTGAAGAAATTTTCAGGGTAGGTTTCAGCATGCAATAATTGACGGTTTCCTTGTTGGACAGACAATAATTGCTTTAGCATTACTATATATTACGATAGAACAGTTAAGTCTCGTAGACTGCGATGGGCAGAACACATGGAAAGAATGGGGAATGAAAGACATGCATGGAAGCTTCTTGTAGGAAAACCAGAGGGAAAACGCCCAGTTGGTAGACCAAGAATGAAGTGGGAGAATAACATTAACCATGATTTGAGGGAAGTAGATTATACAGAGATTGATTGGAAAACATAGCTCAGGATAGGAAGATATGGAGTGCTTATGTCCGCGCGGCCATGAACCTACGGGTTCGATAGTGCCAGTGAGCTAGTTAGTTAGTTATATATTACGATTTGCATCCTGATATATATTCTGAAATCGGCCTTGGTGGATTAGTGGTTATGCTCCTTGCCTCTAGTCCCGAGGGTCGCGGGTTCAAACCCGGCCGGGGTCGTTGGATTTTTAGGATGGAAAAACCCAATGAGCAAGTCCTCCGGGAGGGACTTTAAGTCGTGGCTCCCGAGTCTGAAGATTTTCAGGCTCGTAAAAGATCCTTAAGCCTGAATGAAAAGGGCTCTAAGCAAAATTTACCGAACTTTCCCATCCTAGTACTACTTTGGTTTCCCAGATGTCAGTATGAGGCGGAACGCTGACCACTGACCACTCAAATGACATCTATACGAAAACAAGTGTAACTAAATTAGTATGGTTCAAATTTTTCCCTGTAGGGGGAGAGCGCCTAAATCTTTGTTAAGGGAAACATGGGCTTACAAGAAGAAGATATATAATCTGCAATTTACACTTTGTTTTTTAATCAAGAAATATTTTTGTTAATTTTTTTCTTAGTAGTTCAAATAAAATGGTTTCACAGCCTTCCAGAACTTAAAATTTATCAACTTTTATCTTTGTCATTTAACTTTACTCAATAATGAATTAGTATCTTAAGCTCAAATCCAATAAAACACAGTTCAACTTGGTTTTGTGAAAGGATTGTATCATTTCAAGAACGGTTTTTGTTTAAAAAGTTACAAGATACATAAAAAACGAGATGTCAAAGTATACTAAGTTGAAAGAGAACAAGTTAAAACAGTTTGAAATAACAGCTCTTAGAAAATTTACATTTGTAATGAGTTACAGAACACACAATGACAAGAAATTTCGTTTTTGACTAATCTGCTAACTCCACTTATCTTCAGACGCAAAATAATAACTTCATCATCATCCGGTATCATGGCAGCTGCCGCCGTCTTCCGTAAACAAAACTCCATTCCACTCTGTCCATCCATTGATCTTCCTCCAATCATCTGATATTCATAGCTGTTTGAACCCCTTCTATCCAAGTTTTCTTCGGTCTTCCTCTCTTCCTCCTTTCCATTGGGATCCATTCCATAACAATTTTTGGCAAACTTTGCTCTGGCATTCTTTTGACATGACCATACCACTGCAATCTTTTCTTTTCTATGATGTCCGGCTCCTCTTGTACACCCATAATTTCCCTTATTTTTTTATTTCGTATTCTATCCATTCTAGATTTTCCAGCTGATCTTCTTAAAACATCCATTTCTGTACTTAAAATTCTTTTCGTTTCCCTGGTAGGATCTTGCCAGACTTCAGCACCATATGTTAAAATACTCTGAATTATGGTTTGATATATTTCTAATTTTCTATTTTTTGTAATATTTTTGCTCCACCAAACAGAGTTTAAAGCATGTTTTGTTTGTGCGATTCTATTTTTAATTTCCACTGTGTTATCGCCTAAATGTTCTAAGTTTGTTCCTAAATAAGTGCATTCAATACTAGGTTTTAGTTCTTCTCCATTGTTGATATTTATATTTTCCATTTCTTCTCCTATACATAGATATTTAGTTTTCCCAATGTTTATATAAAGGTTCCATGTGTAATTCTTCTAAGATGTCTTACAAGAAGGGGTAAGTGGTAGTGACGCGTGTATAACCTCTCCTACCCAATTCTCATCCTCACCTTCTCGTGGTACAAACGAGGCTCTGAGGACCGAGTCACGGCGGTATAACCGTTCCATCGGGCACTGAGTAAATGCAGTATCCTAATGTCTGTCCAGAGACTAAAAGATAGAAGCCCTACCACTGGACTACTTAGCGTCGGGCCAGTAACCCGTCCTGAGGAACCTCATCTTTACTTACAAGTCTGAACACGAAGAAATCCAGAAGGAATTGAGATATTTATAAAAATGAATAACCGTGAGAGTACTATTGAATAGGAATTATTATATTTTACCACGCGTTGCTGTGGCTAAGGTATACGTTAAAAATTTTAATTGAGTTGCTGTCTTTCAGTCAGATTACTTAAAACAAATACTTATAAACGAAATTAATAATATTGAAAATAAAATAAACACTGAACACACTTAAATTATGAAATAATCAATATTTGTAATTCAATTGAAATTTGCGGTTGCAACAAAAAGCACATGCATCTGGATACCTCTTTGTTAAATAATAAACCAATTACCTTACAAAATTACCTTATCCGCCATCTGTTAGAATCGAATGGAACTCACAGATAATTACACCGCCATATGTTTGAATCGTATGAAACTCACAGATAATTATAACTCTTTGTTAAATAATTAACAAATAATTTGCAATAAAAAAAATAATGCGACTATAAATTTAGCCGTAAACTACCCTAAGTCTCAAGTTGGATCAAACTGCACACAGTGCAAAATTTTATTAAAATCGGTTCAGTGGTTTAGGATTCCATCGCGGACAAACAACGTGACATGAAATTTTTATATATTAAGATTTTCAACCGTTTCGTGTTGTCTCAGAGGAGGCATTGACTTTGAGCTGATTACTCATTCGTTGAAGATCTCCATGTCATCATGTGGTTAAAAAGCATGTGTCTGCTCCACGGTTTAAAATACATCCTTTAACAGGTCGTGGCACTGCGAGGCCTGGGTGGCACGTGATATGTAAAAAGTACATACAGAGTGATTCAGCAGTCACTATACATTTTGTTTAGACAGGTATTGTTACACATTATGTAATAATACTGAAACATATGCCACGATAGGACATAATTTCAGTGCATTTCAATGTGACCACCTTGCACGTCTAGACACAACTACCATCGCTCCACTGCACTGCGAAACACTTTCTCAAGCATAGCTGGTGTAATCTTAGCAGCCGCAGGTCTAATCCGCTGTTTTAGCTGTTGAATGTTGTTTATCTTCATCTGGTACACGTCAGACTTTATAAACCCCCAGGGCAAAAAAGTCTGAAGGTGCCAGGTCTGGGGAGCGGGGAGGTCACATCATTGGCGCTGCACGGCCAATCGATCTACCGGAAAAGCTTGATTTAGGTAGTCCCGAACCGTAATGGCAAAATGAGGTGGTGCCCCATCCTGTTGAAAAACAACAGTATCCATAATACATTAGATATCAATCGCGGTTCCAAAAACTGTTCCAACATATCGAGGTATATGTTTCCAGTAACAATTTTCTCTGCAAATAAAGGACCTGTAAAACTGTTAATCTGGTTAATCCTAACCTCACATTTACTTTTGGGTGTGACCTGTTCCCACTCCTGCATCACATTTGGTTGGTTCGCTGCCCACATCCTGCAATTGTGTCTATTGACATGTTCACATGTGTGGAATGTAGCCTCATCACTAAATAAGACATTTTCCATTAAATTGTCATTTTCCGCAGCTTCTAGAAGATCATGACACGCAGCTTCTCTGGATTCATAGTCCTCAGCTTCAAGTTTATGTACGACCTGGATATGAAATGCACGTTTGTGCAATTTGTAGCGGAGAGTTCTCCACACAGTGGTTTGAGCAATACCCAGCTTTCTGGTTGATGCAGAGGAGCTGCGAGTGATCGCATCCTGTACATTTTGCACGGTGTCCGGTGGTACGACTGGTCTCCCTGGACGATCTTCATCTGCAACACTACCTGTACGCTGACATTTACTGACCAAGTTCTTTATAGACAACCTGGTGGGGTCTGGTTTCCTAAATTTACGGGCGAAATCTGCCCGCGTTTGTTCAGACGTCTTACCACAAAGACGAGCAGAAACAACAGCTATTCTTTCTTCTTTGGTTAGCATAATGTTATATTACCTGAATCAAAAATTAATAGTCACTGTATCATGAAAATGTATAGTGACTTTTGAATCACCCTGTATAAAGTTAGAGGTTAAACTGAGAGAAGAAGAAGAAGAAGTATTATCAACCCAATAACCTGAGTTAATATAATTATTTACAAATATAAATTAAGTATTCGAGTGTTAAAAAATCACAATTATATACATAATAAGCTATGAGTAATTAAAGCAGTATACATATAGATCTGCTAAGGAGCAATTGGCAAAAAGTACAGCTGAAAAAAGAGTTAAATAAGAAATTAGCAATCAGAAAAATTATCAAATTACCTTCACCAAAACCATCACCGAGAAAAATGAAAAGGAAACTACGCAATTAACAGAAAAGCAGCAGAGGGAGACACAATTATGGCATCAAAATACCTTCAGGTGCTCGGTGTGTTTTTTGAGGCCAATTTGGATGTGGAATAATGATCTTCGTGGCAATCTTATCGATGTCATCGTCAAGATAGTCTGTAAATATTATACATTATATCAAATTCATTTCTTTACATATATATTGTAATATGTTTAAAACAAAACACACTTAAAACAAATCAGTAAAATTAAATTAAATTAAATCGTCTGAAAAAAGTGAAAATTACAAGCTTTCCGATTCAAACAACAAGCAAGTGTTCGATTTCTTATTGAGTGGATTTCCGCGTTGAGGTTTTCTTAAACTTTCTTCAAATGTAAGGCAAGTCGCACGAAATTGGGGACATCCCTTCACTTACAAATCACTTACATCATAATTATTGATATGAAGACAAAATTATTAGTATACCAAAAATTTACTAGTAAGGGATGGCGCCACTGCAGCGCGTCACATTGAAAATAAAGGAGTATATTAATTCCGAGCTAAGTTCCAGTTATAATATAAAATAACCAGATGTATGTTCGTATTGTTTTACAATTCTTAAAACTTTAACACAGTGACCTCAACGGAATTTCGTAATTTATCTTAAAAATCTAATCAGAATTATCATAATCACAGTTTTTTTCCCCTTTCTTCCTCGTTCTGCTTTCGTTTACACTGTTCTTCCTTTTTAGTTTTACGTTTGCTAACTTCTACACTTTATTCGCACATACAAACACAAAGACAGGATACACACCCAGGCCCAAGGTAGAGATTTAAATCTCCTACCTCGTCGGGAATCGAATCTGGGTCGCCGGAGTGGAAGGTATGGACTCTATCTCCTACGCGAGGGCGATGGACTACTTAAAGGCCATGATTTAAGAGATAGTGAATACAACCAAAGGAGAAAAATTATTATTATTAAAAATAATAATAATAACTGGAAAGTATTTGCAGGTCGATTATGGTTATAAAAAAACTCCTGGAGTGGCAGGCCTAGAAGGCCCTTAGCCTACCATCAAACTGCTGACCTCACATCCACATGTGTCAATCACAGAGGTAGATGATCATCTACCCAGTGTAGGGGTGACATGTGGTCAGCATCTCGAGTCACCCAACCGTTATAGCTGGTTTTCTCAATCTGGTACCGCTACTTATTGTAGCTACCCAAATGCTTCACGATGCTGGGTGGACACCGGTCCCATACTGGCCGAAATGCCATGAGAAAAGTTCTTCCCCCATGGAGACTCGAACCAGCGCAAGTCCCGTAGCTCTGCGCCAAGGCTTCCTACCTTTAACACTCGGCTACGGTGCGGGACTCGATTATGGTTATACAGAGATTAAAATTTGTAACATTAATCAGAAATAGGACTCGAACACTTTTTCAATTTAATAATATAATTTTACTAATTCCAACATATATCGCCCTTAATTGTATAACGGTTAAGTTCCTGGACTCTGGCATTGAATGTCACGGTTTCAAACCCGAGCGGAGTCTATAGATTTTCGCGCGAAATGTCTTTAAAATCACACTGTAACATACCAGAACAGAAATTTGCACCGCAACGAAAATATATGTATCGTCTCTAAATTATGAAACAAAATCCCACTCAAATCGGTCAAGTTGTTTTGAGCCCATATAGGACAGACTCACAGACGTTCATTTTATATATAGAGATGTAATCAATTGATTTGGGATTCACTGGATGAAAATCGATGATGTATTTACTAAACAAAACTATTAAAGTTATATATGATTTCATAATTTTTTATTTTATTTAACATTCATAACATTTTTGTATATATAAATAGAAAAAAATGTGTAATCAAATTCGTAAGAAGAAGATACAGTATATTGAAACAGCTTTTACGAATAAAAAATACAATAAGTATTACGAAAAAACCATACAATACTTTCATAGTTTTATTTAGTAAATATACAGAGTGTTTCAGAAGTGATGATCAATAATTCACACATTGAAGGTACAAGCCAAAAGTCATTAAAAACTCCAATAAACATGGGTCCGCAAATCAACCGATTTGTCGAGATATCGCAAAAATTCGAGTTGGTAACCAACTCTAAACGCCCCTGATAATCACGTTGATATAGGTCGCGCAAGGGATTTTGAACAATGTCCTTGACCGTAAATCGAATGGGAGAGCCTATCCAAACTGCTGATCTGTGAATTCCCTATCTTACACGTGAACAAACAAAACAGTTCCTATGTACAGTCCATAGAGAATTATAGTGAGACGCGGATGTGTTGATTTTAGATTTAAAACCGTAGACTTTAATTATAATATTTTGTACACTTGCTGCCTCAAGTCTTAAAATTATAATGCAATGTGAATGTGTATTTAGTTCATTACTTAACAGTTGTGATTTTTTTATTTACACAATGCCTCCTAACTAACTAACTCACTGACACTATCGAACCCGTAGGTTCATGGTTGCGCGGACATAAGCTCTCCATATATCCCTATCCTGAGCCAATGTTTTCCAATCATCCCCTGTATAATCTACTTCCCTCAAATCATAGTTAATGTTATTCTCCCACCTCATTCTTGGTCTACCAACTGGGCGTTTTCCCTCTGGTTTTCCTATAAAAAGCTTCCATGTACGTCTTTCATTTCCCATTCGTGCCACATGTCCTGCCCATCGCAGTCTACGATAAATATTACCTATATTAATTAATCTTTGTAGTGAGATTTTAAAAATGTTTAGCAGTGACTGTATTTGATATTCGCTAGCGAGGGAGTTAGCAATGACGTGTGGTCATACTTCCTATTGGCTGAGACCTACATCTGGTTAGTACAGGACTCGCATCTAAGCTCCCATTACAAATTTCATTGTTCAGGAACTATTGCTAGGGTTATATCTCAAGATTTGGGAACGACTACCAGTTTGTTGACGAATGCGTAACTAGTTCCCTTTCTCCCTATGTGCACTGTACCTGCAGGCCTCACAATCGGTTATGAAAGTAAAGGCACCATGGACAGACGTTACACCAATGAAGAGTACGCTGTCATGCATTTCATTATGGCAAAGCTAATGGCTGTGCACTTGAAGCTGCACGATTGTATGAGGAAGCTTTTCCTCGCCGCAGGCAGCCCGACAGGCGTACATTTATCAGATTACATCAGCTAGGAGTTTCGCACACCATGTACGAGAAGGTAGAGCCAGATCCATAACACCTGATATTGAGGACAGGGTGTTACGCAAATGTACACGAACGTCCGAGTACTTCAACAAGGAGGATTGCTAGCCAGTAGAGTGTCTTGAGTCATAGTGGTGTGTGGCGGATTTTACATCGGGAATTACTGTATCCGTATCATCTCCAGCGAGTGCAAGCTCTCAACAATTCAGACTTCCCTCCTAGAGAGAATTTTTGCCAATGGATGCAACAAAAGTGTACCTTGAACCCCCTGTTTGTAAGCAGTATTCTCTTCACTGATGAATCTGGGTTTACCCGTGACGGTATTTATAACTTCCATAAAATTCACATTTGGGCCGATGTCAATTCTAATGCAACACACGTGTCATGACATCAGCAGCGTTGTTCGTTGAATGTCTGGGCAGGACTGCTCGGAGACCGCATAATTGGACTACACTTCTTACCACAGAGAATAACCGGAGAGCGGTACGGGCGGTTTCTGCGGACTGTACTTCCAGATCTTCTTCTACATCATCATGATGTTTCACTGAACCAAAGCCAGAACAAATGGTTCATGCATGACGGTGCTCCAGCATATTTTCAATTACGCGTGCGCCGTCTTTTAAGTCGAAGATATGGTCAACATTGGATATGTAGAGGAGGGCCTCCAAGGACACCGAATTTAAATCCCATGGATTCCTGTGTGTGCGGTCATGTCAAAAGCTTGATCTACGCTATTACGGTCAACTCTCTTGAAACAGCATTCCAGAATTTACTGAATTCTCCAGGATTCGCAGCTCATTTCAGAGACGAGCTCGATGTTGCATTCAGTCGCAAGGTCAACCGTTTGGACCCCTACTTTAAATCGTATAGATTACATGTTCAAATAGGACTCTTATAATCTCAAAGTCTCAACTTCATCATCATCATCATCATAGTACATTCACGAATTTAGGCCATTTGTTGACCTGTTTCGGCCTCAAGAGAAACCATCCAGAAGTCTTTTGAGTGGACGTCCTGGTCTTCTTCTTCCTGCGGGTTGATATCTTAACATTAGTTTGGGTATTCTGTGATCTTCCATTCGATGAACATGTTGTATCCATCTTGACTTATAATCAGAAATTTTGTTTTCTAAAGATTCCATGTGTAATTCTTCTAAGATGTATTCATTTTTTTTGTGATCTAGTAGTGTGTATCCTGCAGTCCTCCGAAGATATCTCATTTCAGCAGATCTAAGTCTCTGTATATCCTTCTGTTTCAACGTCCATACTTCGCTACCATACAAAAGAGTTGGAAGAGCCAGTGTTTTATACACTTTCAGTCTTGAATGCTTTTGGACTAACTGTGGCTTGAAGATAGAATTTATTAACCCTAAAATTCTTAAAAATTTAGATATTTTTGCATTTACATCCTTTTCTTCTTCATATGAGATATTGCATCCTAGATATGTAACATTATTCACCTGCTCCAAAATTTTATTGTCCAGTACAATTTTACTTCTGACAGGATCTACACCTTGAAATGCCATAATTTTTGTTTTTTCTGTAGATATCTTTAATCCATATTCTTCTGTAATTTTGTTAAGTTCATACAGACCTTTCTGTAGATTATCTTCGGAATTTGCTATTATTATTTGGTCATCTGCAAACAATAGGGTGTTTAATTTTCTATTTTCTGATATTCTTATTCCAAATTTATATGTTTTGTTCCAGCAACATATTACTTCATTGATATAAATTGCAAAGAGTGTTGGCTTTTCAGGGCAAAGTGTCAGTCAGAGCAAAAATAGTAATCAATAATGAAATAATAGAACAGATAGCACACTTTAACTATCTTGGTTCAGATATAAGATACAGCTACGACTGGGATATACACAATAAATTAAACCAATATCAAATGATGTGTGGCGCCATAAGAAAAACCCTCCGAAAGACTCGAAGAGAAACTCAGCTCAGGTTTTATAAAATTATGGCTGTTCCTATTCTTTTATATGGATCTGAATCTTGGGTACTTACAAAAAAGGTATCTCACACATTCAAGCCACTGAAATGAAATGTAGGATCCGTAAAAGGATGTACACGCATGGATAGATTACACAATGAATCAAGAAGAAATTAACTGGAGATATTTTCAATACTCGATAAACTAGACGAGTACGAAAACCAATGGAAATAACATTTAGACAGAGTGAACAATACAAGATTGCCCAAAAAAGATCAACGCCTACAAACCACATGGAAAAAGATAATTGGGACGCTAAGGAAACGATGGACTTGAGACCGGAACAGGTCGCATTGACCTAATCCTAGAAAGGAAAAAGAAGAAGAAGATTACATATGTTCCTAGACACTGATGAATCACAAGAGAAAATCTGTTCTATCTCGACAACGGTTGATTTGCAGACCCATGTTTATTGGACCTTTTCAACTACTTTTGGCCTGCACTTTCAATGGGTGAATTATTGATCATCACTTTTAAAACACCCTGTATAAAGATCTACACGTTAAAGAATAAACCTGAACTTTGTTTTGCAATTTCTATTGGATAATATATTTTCTTGTTGATATTAACTCTTAGACCTACATAAAGATGCATCTGTAGTTTCTGAAAAAATGAACCTATATTTTTGTAATGTTATGCTACTTTAATTCAGTCCATCAGTGTAGAGTTTTGATAGGGGCTGTTTAATGCAGAAGCTACTCCCGGATGCAATATCCCTGGAAGACATTAAATGTGGCATGAAATGGAAGATGGTTTATTTTATGCTCCACAACTTCAGTTCCATCAACTGTGCATAATTATAGCTAGTTATATCTACGTAGGTTGCCCTACCTTTCATTATTATTGATTGACATCCAACCAAAATATCAATTCATCTCCTATCCAAGTACCAGATTTAGAAATATACCTATAACACCTGAACTAAAAGTTTTAAAATATATATATGCTATACAACAGCTCCGGAGAGCCAAGGCTGACTAAGATGTTGTTGTTACTAACAATGCAGATAATCACAAGTTGACACATGCATACATTTTATAAAAAGTTTTATAACTAAAATACATGCATACATTTACATTTGCAATATCAATATGTGGTCTCGAGGTAGCGTGATGCCTTGTCAAACAGCACGTCCGGGTTTTCGATCCCCGTTCGGGGCAGTTTTTCTGGGTGAAGTTTTTATCGGGGTTTTCCCTCACCTGTAAGACAAATATCAGGAAAACGTTAAGGCCCATACGGTCCACGAAATCATATGGCCATCATCATTATCATCATCATCATTCTTCACCGGTGTGGAAAGCAACGGGAAGCTACCACACCTACAATTCCCTAGTAAAGCTGCAAGCATAGCATGAAAATCCTGTGATTGCAGTGAAGAACTGCCCTCGGGCAGAATTACTATGGATGGATGGATATCAATGTAGTCCACCGCTGTGGTCTCGAGGTAGCGTGCTGCCTTGTCACAAAGCGGGCGCGGGTTCGATTCCCGGTCGGGACAGGTTCCTGGGTGAGGTTTTTCGGGGTTTTTCCTCACCCGTAAGACAAATGTCAGGAAGCATAGGGCCCAACGGTCCCCGAAAATAATCCGGCCATCATCATAGCCCTTATCATTATCATCATCATCCTTCACCGGTGTGGAAAGCAACGGGAAGCTACCACACCTACAATTCTCTAGTAAAGCTGCAAAGTGTAGAATGAATGCGCTATAATTACAGTGAAAGACCTGCCCTCGGGCAGAATTACTAAATAAAAATATATCACTATAGTCGTAGTAACATTTTGGGCCAAATAGAGATGAACAGATAGCTGAATGGAGAAAACTGCATAATAGTGGGCTATATGATATGTATAGGAAGTCAGAAATGATAAGAACAGTTAAGTCTCGTAGGCTGCGATGGACAGGACATGTGGAACGTATGGGGGATGAAAGAGGTGCATGGAAGCTTCTGATAGGAAAACCTGAGAGAAATCGCCCAGTTGGTAGTCCAAGAATAAGGTGGGATAATAACATTATCCACGATTTGAGGGAAGTAGATTATACAGGAAAACATAAGCTCAGGATAAGGATGTATGGGAGCTTATGTCTCCGCGACCATGAACCTACGGGTCCGATAGAGCCAGTGAGTTAGTTAGTCAGTTAGATTGTCACCATAAAATGAGGTGGAAGAACATCATTAACCATGATTTGAGGGAAGTAGATTATAGAGTAGATAATTGCAAAATTAGCTCAGAATAGGGATATATGGAGAGATTATGTCCGCGCCCATAAGCTCTCCATACACCCATATCCTGAGCTAACGTCTTCCACTCATCCTCTGTATAATATACTTTGCAATGGATTCCCTGAAGTGATCTACGCTCGAAGAACCGAATAAGGGACTATTTTATTTTCGAAAAAATGTTATTCCAGTGGAGCCCATGTCCGCGTTTCTTGACAGTTGTATTTTTACAGTGAAATATTGTCACTCTTTAGAACAATATATTTTTTGTTTAATGGCAGTTTAATAGAAGTATTCTAATCCAAATTTAGCTAAAATGGCAGCGAAAATGGGTCACGTAATGGTCGAGTCCTAATCTCACTTCTTCGTTGAAGCTTTCGTATAATTGAAGGACTTAGGGCAGTAACATGATAAGCCACATTCAGTTAAGAAAGGTCATATATTACAATGGCTATTTATCTCATGCCCCAAATGGGAGTCAATGACCAATCACGATTCAATGAATTTTGTTTTACAACCAATGACAGTCGTGTTTCACCTTGATAATTATCGAATTTTGATTATCAAAATAAAGAAAGCCCCTCCTTTTTAATATTCTGAACAGGTCAGAGCATTATTTTGCAGTGACTGACTCTCTAACAAATACTTTAATAGTAGCAAATAATGAACAGATTCCTTTGACCTACACATTTGATAATTGTGTGTCAATAATTGTGTTTTTAAATATTGATTTTACTGAGTTGTTTCCGAAAAAAAATATAAACCCATAATGTTGGTTAAAATAAACAGTTTGATGTGTTTCATTTTTTCTCAACTAGGGTGCATGCGATCCTATTTGGCAATATATAATATGATAAAGTTGCATTGATGAACAAATGAAAAATAACCAAACATATCTCATTTGTTTTCAAACATCGCCGTTTACATTAAATATATAAATATTTTAAAATAACTATATTTAAATAATGATTTGTGAGAAAAAGTTTAATTTTATTCGTTAAATAGCGCTAACAAATGCCACTCTTGATTTCCAAATCCGCTAGATAAATTGGAAATCGCTCGTGGCATTACTTATGATAGCAAATAAATGTATTGAAATATCCAAAAAATAAGTTCTAAGTGCGTCAGTTATGCGTTAAAACATATAGAGATGCAATGTATTTACTGCAGTAAAGTGAAGTGATCCCACTACAGGCCTCAGGAGGCACTTGGGGTAGTGGGAGGTTGAGGCTCCCACGTTTTCCAGACAATCGGCACTTGATGTCAGCCGGGTTGTCAGCCCTGCGTGACGGCCGCTTTTATCCCAGAACAAGCACCTGGTACTCATTTTCGTTAGAGGCTGAGTCGACCCCAGTACACATAGTGCCACCAGAGGGTTTAATTAGTATTTATAATTTTTTGAAACATTAAAATCCTTATATCTCAGAAAGGACAATATGTGGCTTATCATTAGGGCAAGGCAATTAATAATTTTGCATCTTTTTCTTATGAAGGTTGAAACATTGCCTGCATATATATGAAAATGTACGGCATTAAAAAACGGATTAGATAAAAGCAATTCGTTAGGGTATTTTTTGCATTTTCTTAACTTTTCTAGGGATAGGTCATTTTGAGCATTTTTTACACTTTTCCGGAAGGCTGTGACATTATTTGTTATTTGATTTAAGATTTTTATTATAATTCAGTACTTTTCCTTGTCAATATAATTTCTTTTAATTAAGTAGTTGTTTTGCTAACTACTACCCCTATATTTTTCAAGGTATGTGCATAATGAACTTGCCCACTTCTAGGAATTTTATTCAATTTCTTAGAGCTTATGCTAGCTTCTAACCCTTATTCTGATTGTTTAACGTCAATTTAATATTGTCTGTAAAGGTTAGTGCACTGTGTAATTGAAATGGATTTTCCGCAATAAAAGGTACTGTAATATGTATTTTTAAATACTTTTCTTTTAATATTTTGATGTTAAGTTAAATTTTATGTAATTCAGTAATCAAGTGAGTACTTAATCTATAAATAGTAGTTTTATTGGTAATTCCTAACTTCTTATTCGTCATTTTTTTTTTTATTTTATTGATCTTTTTTTTTGCATTTTTTAGGACATAAATGCATTTATTATTTTGCGTTAATTTATAGGTCATTAAATGCCTTGCCCTACTTATGATGTTATTGCTCTAAGGTGTTCAGTTTTATTTCAGCTGACTACAAACTCGCGAAGATAATGCAATTCTTGTTAATACTAATAAAATTCTTTGCTTAAGTTTCTTCGAGTAGTAGGAAGTCCCCTGGGTTGGTTACCAACCATCCGCAGAGCAAGACTAGTGGTAGGGCTGCTACCTTATAGCCTCTAGTCAGGCGTGGATTTTAAATAAAAGAAACTCTCATAAACTTCAAGTAAGCCAAATGCGCTTCTTACGATCATTGTTAGGAGTTAATAGACTGGATCACCAAAGGAACACTACTATCAGAGGAAAACTTGGAGTAACAAGTTTAAATGAAGATATACAAAGATACCAACAAGAATGGAAAAATCATCTGAGAAGAATGGCAAGAAATAGACTTCCAAAATTGGCATTCCAATATACCCCAACTGGACATAGGGACCAAGGAAGACCAAAACATCGGTGGAAAGATCAAGACCATCTTCGCTAGGTTTACCGTACAGGCCACATGGCCTAAAACGAATTTGTTCATGATGATGATGACTAATAAAATTCATTGTTAAAACCGTTGAGGTGGAGAGTCATAAAATAAAATAAGTTAAAATACCTTCTTAGGTAAAGTCCGTCGTCCTCAACTTTTAAAATATGTAACCTTTATGCCTGTAGGCCTTTCAGGACATCCGCCCCATCTTCAGCAGTTCATTTTTCTCGCTACAGCATCCAGGTTAATGTTTGACGCTGCTGGTCCTAATGTGGCTTTGTCGTGACACATTAGGACCAGCAGCGTCAAACATCAACCTGGATGCTGTAGCGAAAAATGAACTGCTGAAGATGGGGCGGATGTCCTGAAAGGCCTACAGGCATAAAGATCACATATTTTAAAAGTTGAGGACGACGGATTTTACCTAGGAAGGTATTTTAAGTTATTTTATTTTACAATTCTTGTTGTAATTTGGATGTGGAAGTTACGAGATATGACAATGTGAAAATGAGTAGTAATACAAGCTCACAATGCAGACAGTCGGAAATGAAGCAAATGTGTGGTTTTTCTGACGAAGGGAGTTAATCTACAACTAACAGCAGTATTCTAATTGGCTGGTTTGTATGCAGATAGCATTGCTAATGTACCGCAAAATCAGTGTCTAGTCTACCGGCAAATTCATACTGTCCATTGTCACGTCGTCACCAGTATTCAAAACCTAAATTATTGTTTTGTTTGTTTAATTGGCATAATCTTTTTTATTCTGAAACTAGCTAATACCCAGCGTGCACTGGTACGCCCAAATAAATTAAATGTGTTTTTTGCGCGACAGTGCGTTTTGTCATATTTACAGCAATAGCGACCATGGTTGAATGTTCAAGTCCCTACATTTCGTTGTTACCAAGCTAAATAACTATACTGTAATAAAATAATTATATTGTAATATTACATATTTCAAAACACGTGCGGCAAGTAAAACCACTGCCCCTTTATGTATACTACGTATAATGTATATACAAAAAATTCCAAAAGGTAGTGTTAATATACATTATGCGAAAAAAAATCACTGTATTTTAAATGAACTGAACTTTATTTGAAACAATATAAAACAATAAATGCATACTAGCCGCCATTTTATCACTAAATTTGTCTCACGGTCTCATGTTGTTTCAATTAATGAACATTGCCCACACTGTTAACGTTAGTCAGTTGTTTATAATGAACGCAAATATTTCCAAAAAAAAGATGTACTATTAGGGCTTATTTATTATTTTGAAAGCACCATCGCGGAAAAAAAAGTACAACGCACGTTTGTGAAGTGTTTTACAGAATCTTGGAAATTAAAAACTTCGCTATCGCTCGGTTTTTAAACATTTCCTCGCTTCTGTAAAAACCTCTTCCCAACCTCTCATCGTAATATATTATTGCATGGAGCCCACAGTTTCACATATTTTCAAAAGGAAGCTGCGCTCAGATTTTACTCTCTTGAAAATCCATAGAGTCCGGTTAGATTTGAACCAGCAAACCTTTGAACCATAGGCGAGAATGTAATGGCAACAAATTAATAATAATAATAATAATAATAATAATAATAATAATAATAATAATAATAATAATAATAATAATAATCTATCTATCTATCTTCGGGTTTTTACAGCTGCTGCCGTCTTCCCGTGCCAAACCTCCAAAGCCTACGGTCTTGGGCATCTTCGATGCTTAGCCCTCTAGCTTGCATTACTGTCTTCATGTTTTCCTTCCATGTTAACCTTGGTCTTCCTCTTTTCTTCTTTCTGTTCGGATGCCATTCATATAGTTGCTTCGGCCATCGCTCATCTTTCATTCTTAAAACATGTCCTAACCACTTTAATTCCTTCTCCTCAATTCTTTCAATAATAATAATAATAATAATAATAATAATAATAATAATAATAATAATAATACATTTTCTAACAATTATTGTATTGAATTGTAAGCCTATATTTTCCCTTTACAGAGATTTAGTCGCTCTCCCCCTACAGGGAAGAATTCGAACCATACTAATTTAGTTACACTTGTCTTCTTATAGATGTCATTTTGAGTGGTACGTGGTCTGCGTTCCGCCTCATACTGACATCTAGGAAGCCAAGGTCGTACGGGAAAATTCGGTAAATTTTGCATAGAGGCCTTTTCATTCAGGCTTAAGGATTTTTTACGAGCCTGAAAATCTTCAGACTCGGGACCCACGGCCCTTGGATTTTTCCGTCCTAAAAAATCCATCGACCCCGGCCGGGTTTGAACCCGCGACCCGCAGAGGCAAGCAGCATAACCACTAGTCCACCGCGGCCGACACATAATAATAATAATAATAATAATAATAATAATAATAATAATAATAATAATAATAATAATAATAATAATAATAATAATAATAATAATACATTTGCCAGAGTTAAATACACAGATATTAATTATAAATATGTACTATTCCGGGACATTTGCGAGCAATATGCTACATTTAATAAATTGGCTAGACAAATTTGTTCTATTTTCCTGCTCCAGTCTAATGGAAATGCTGGTAGCCTTCAAAAACAAATACACTGTTATGCAGTACCACAATGCAATGTGTTAACTCTAATTGTGTACGTGCATGTAATGTAGTTTGGCGTGGGCATTCAGTTAACGACTGTATATTTCGGTTTTCTCGTTCAAGGGCAAAAATCAATTAATAACTGAAACTCACAACTGGAATTGATTTCTGCATTTGGTTGGTTGCAACTTCATTCCATGCATTGGTTCTGAAACGTATTAAATGCAGCTGGACTACCTTTAATATCATCGTTTCATATGTCCACTGCTAGTCTCGGAGAAGTGTTGTCTCTCACGTAGTGAGGCCAGGTTCGATCGCCGGCCGACACAAGATTCCAATTTTTTTTAACATCATACAGTTCCCTAAGATTTATCCTAATGTTATCTTATCATATGCAATGTCACAAGTGATTTCCAAATCATCGATAAATGTATCTAGAGGATTTGGAAAACAAGAGTGGCATTTGTTAGGACTATTTAACGAATAAAATTAATCTGTTTACTCACAAATCATTATTTAAATATAGTTATTTTAGAATATTTATATATTTAATGTAAACAGCGATCTTTGAAAATAAATCTGAAATGTGTGGTTAGGTTCATTTGTTTATCCACTGCAACTTGATCATATTATATACTGTCAAGTAGGATCGCAATATTGTTGGAATGCACCCTAGTGGAAAAAAAATAAATAAAACACATCAAACTGTATATTATAAACAACATTATAGGTTATCAATTTATTATTTGAGTAAGCAACTCAGTAAAAACATCATTTAAAAACACACATATTAATCACACGATTACCAAATGTGTAGTTCAATGGAATATGTTCATTATTTGCTATATTCAATGCATTTGTTGTAGGGTCAGTCACTGTAAAATAATGCTCTGACCTGTTCGGGATATTAAAAAGGAGGAGCTTTCTTTTGAAAAAAAGCAGGAGGTGGTAAAGATAATTCGATAAAGATTGAGTGAAACACGGCTGTCATTGGCTGTAAAAAAGATTAATTGAAATGTGATTGGTCATTGATTCCCATTTGGGGCATTAGTTAAATAGCCCTCCTTACTATGCCTAAGCATACCTGATGCATTTTCCAATACAAAAGTCGATTCCCCATTCGAGCAACTTGGTGTGTCAATATACTATTCATATCAACCCTGACATTACTTACTTTTTACTTTTGAGGGTCCCTCCACTTTTCAGCGGTTACCCTGTATTCCCATTCGCCATTCTTGCCGATCACGCCATTCATCCTCCTCCAGACCTCGGTCGTTCATCAATCTATGGATCTCTCCTCTCCAAGTTGTTCTTGGCCTGCCCCGTTTCCTTCTACCAGAAGGTGACCATTCCAAAAGAGTTTTGGGCCACCTATCATCCTCCATTCTCCTGACATGGTCATACCACTGAGGAGCTCGTCTTCCGATCCTTTCCACCACTGTCTCCTCCATATCCATCATCTGCCTCACTTCTTCATTTCTTCTTCTTTCCAACCTGGACACCCTGGCACTGCGTCTTATTCCATCCATCTCCACCAAGATCTTAGTTTTTTTGTCCCTCTACCAAAGTCCATCCCTCAGCACCATAAGTCATTATGCTTTCCACAACAGACTTCAAAATCCTCTTCTTCGTATGGTTTGACATGGTCCTACTCCACAGTACTCCAACATTTTTATGGCTCTTCATGCTTGTACTAACCTACTATCTACTTCAGCTTTACAACTCCCTGATTCATCAATAAGTGATCCCAAATATTTTTTTTTAACAGCTCTAATAATTCCTTGGGATAGGGATATATCTCGTCCACTTCCTCCTACTACAAGATATTCAGTTTTTTCCATGCTTACTCTTAATCCTCCTATTTCAAAAGCATTTAGAAGTTTTCTCATCATGTATTTCACATCCTCACGACTCTGAGCTATCAACACTTGATCGTCTGCAAATGATAAGGAATTACGACTATTTGAACTTATGCCCCAAATTGGAGTCAATGACCAATCACGTTTCAATGAATTTTGTTTTACAACCAATCATAGTCGTGTTTCACCTCGATATTTATCAACTTGTGTTAATCATATTAAGCTCCTCCTTTTTAATATCCTGAACAGGTCAGAACATTATCTTGCAGCGACCGACTCTCTAACAAATTCGTTGAATATAGCAATTTATATTCACGTAGCATCGATGTAAGAATTCTAGCATTCATGTGACTCCCAGATTGTATAAATATAGTGCACGAATGTATCCAAATACAGCTTGCGGGATATAATAGAAACAAGATTGTAGCAACTGATTATACCACAATAAAAAGAAAGCATTGTTTGAACTTTCTTAAAAGTATTATTTCCCAGGTTTTTACGTTCCAGAAAAATATAATTGGCATATTTACATCACAGGACAGTAGAAATTAATTAATAACCTATAATGTTGGTTATAATATACAGTTTGATGTGTTTCATTTCCCCCCCACTAGGGTGCATTGTTACAATCTTGCGATTCTATCTTCTTCTTGTAAGCCCATGTTTCCCTTAACAGACATTTAAGCACTCTCCCCCTACAGAGAAGAATTTGAACCATACTAATTTAGTTACACTTGTTTTCGTATAGATGCCATTTGAGTTGTCCGTGGTCAGCGTTCCGCCTCATACTGACATCTAGGAAACCAATGTAGTACTAGGACGGGAAAATTCGGTAAATTTAGCTTAGATGCCTTTTCATTCAGGCTTAAGGATTTTTACGAGCCTGAAAATCTACAGACCTCCTAAAAAAGTCAATCCGGATTTGAACCCGCGACCCTCGGGACCAGAGGCAAGGAGCATAACCACTAGTCCACCGCGGCCGATTCTATTTGACAATAAATAATATGATCAAGTTGCAGTGGATAAACAAATGAAACATAACCACACATCGCCGTTTACATTAAATATATAAATATTTTAAAATAACTATATTTAAATAATGATTTTTAAGTAAAGAGCTTAATTTTATTCGTTAAATAGTCCTGACAAATGCCACTCTTGATTTCCAAAATATCTAAATAAATTAGAAATCACTCGTGGCATTGCTTATGACTAACTAACTCACTGGCACTATTGAATCGTGTTCACAAGACTGAATGTGGTTTCGCGCCATTTTAAAAGCAATAAAAATTTGTATTTACAACATGCCATAAAACTTTTGAAACGTATCTGTTAAACGTGCCAGGACTAACAATTTTGAGAAAGTACTTATTTTATTTCAGTAACCCAGACAATACTGTACTACGTTGACACTCCCTCGCACGTTGTGTAACGGCTTGGTAAAAGTGTGCAACTAACTGGTCAATATCACTAACAATCAAATATACATTCAGTTCAAGGAAAACAATGTTATCACAACCACTACTTAGTAACATATTGTAATAATTGAAGAGTCTAACGGCAAAACTCACATTCTCCACTTTTGGGTGAAATGCGTTTTTTGTAGTATCCCTACTCCAAATGTTGATCTCCATGTGAATCAAGTCAAATTATATAGATCAGGGCCGTCCAAACTACGGCCAGCGGGTCGGAACGGCCCTCCATCACTTTCCAGCCGGTCCTTGTAGGCCTCTATCATTCTAATAAATTGAAATATGCTAAGGGTAAGCCTATAATATTAATCTATCAGTAATGGAATAAGAACTTTTTAATATGTTTTAACGTCATAACAAGAAAAATAGTAAATTAACATACGCTTATAATAATAATAATAATAATAATAATAATAATAATCCATCCATAATAATTCTGCCCGAGGGCAGGTCCTTCACTGCAATCATAGCATTTGCATGCTATGGTTGAAGCTTTACTAGGGAATTGTAGGTGTGGTAGCTTCCCGTTGCTTTCCACACCGGTGAAGGATGATGATGATGGCCATATGATTTCGGGGACCGTTTGGGCCTTAAAGTTTTCCTGACATTTGTCTTACAGGTGAGGAAAAACCCCGATAAAAACCTCAGCCAGAAAAACTGTCCCGACCGGGGATCGAACTCGGGCCCGCTGCGTGGCAAGGCAGCACTCTACCTCGAGACCACAGCGGTGGACTAATAATAATAATAATAATAATAATAATAATAATAATAATAATAATAATAATAATACTATTATTATTATTAATAATAACAAACAATAACGTAGTATGGTCATGTAAAAATAATTACAGAAGACAGATCCCAAGGCAAATACAAGAATATTAAGCACTTGGCAGAGAAAAAATAGGACGGCCAAAAATAACTTGGATTTATGATATTTTGAGCAACATAAGAGAAAAAGGATTAGACGATTGGGATTGGAATGACTGAGGGGTGTGGAGGAGTATGACAGTAGATAAATTGGGCGCTGGAAGATGATGTGAAACCTGCTAAATAAATAAATAAATAAATAAATAATAAAAATAATAATAATCATCATCATCCACAGCATCTAAATAGCATAGGACCTAGTAATGGCTCACTCCACGTTCCTGTTTCTTTCTTCATTTGGTCCACGCTACATAAGTGTTGGCGGCTCTGATGTAGATAAATTCATGAAAATTTCAGAATAAGTTCATTTTAATGTTTGTTTTCATTGGTATGAGTTTTTTTTCTTGCTGTTTACTTAAAGTTTTAAAAAGTGGAGAATATGAGTTTTGCAGTTAGACCCTTCAATTATATTATTCCCGGTCGTCCCACAACGAGGACATAGTGCTTCCCTATGGCAATGTTTTCAACCTTACTAAATTAATTACGCTTATTTCCCTAAGTGAGGAAACTAAGATATTAAAGATCGGTTAAACTGTGAACAGAATTTTTAAACAGTCCATTATAGTAGCTCATAAATTAGTAAACACTTTTTCTCAAACACTATTTCACTGAGCAACAAAAAAGAAACTTCTTTAACAGAAAGAAAATATGTGATTCCGATAGTATTGTTTCTTCTGAATTCAAATGTGATATCGGTTTTTCTCCATCACGCAAGGTTTCCGAGAGAGAGGAATTTATAATTTGAAACGCTGTAATATTTTCTACATATCGTAACTACACAATATTCGAACATTCGGACTCACCTAGAAAGTAAGAAATTACGATTTTCTGCTCTATTTCGCCTGTGGAGCATCCCTCTTGATGGTCCAACAATAATCGGCCAGCATATTAGGATGATTTGATTTGCCTTAATATATCTTTTCCATAGCTGAAATCTCCTGAGTTATCTCATTTGGTCTTATTTTACAATGGACAAATGGACGAAAAAACCTTTATTAAAAAATAATTATTTAAATTCATTAATTCAAATTGAAACAAAAAAAAAAACTGTGGGCGATGGAGAAATTCCGAATACATATTTGAAAACACGATAAAAAACCGAATTAAGTACAACTATTGGTACTCATGAGACAAAAATCATGTTGACCAATGTAATTTAAGTGTGGAGGACCGCCGTGAAAACAATAATCGGCCAGCATATTAGGATGATTTGATTTGCCTTGATATCTCTTTTCCATAGCTGAAATCTCCTGAGTTATCTCATTTGATCTTATTTTACAATGGACAAATGGACGAAAAAACCTTTATTAAAAAATAATTGTTTAAATTCATTAATTCAAATTGAAATAAAAAAAACTGTGGGCGATGGAGAAATTCCGAATACATATTTGAAAACACGATAAAAAACTGCATTAAGTACAACTATTGGTACTCATGAGACAAAAATCATGTTGACCAGTGTAATTTAAGTGTGGAGGACCGCCGTGAAAACGAAGTCACGCACAACTGTTATTATATATATATATATATATATATATATATATTGTATATGACTGATGAAGAAATGGACTAAGGTCATCTGAACACCTGTATCGCTGTCAAACATGAAGATTCTAAGACCTCAAAGTATTGGAGAACAAGACTGCTAATGACTTCAGTGTTAGATGAACCACATTAGACAACATATTGTGCATCGATATTCTTATATTCGTTATCACAATTGAGCATATGTAATAACATTTTATAAATAATGATATAGTATATGTCTACCGCTGTAGTCTCGAGGTAGCGTGCTGCTTTATCACGTACTATCCCCAATCGGGACACTTTCCTGGGTTAGGTTTGTATCGTGGTTTTCCTCACCTACATGACAAACGGTCCCTGAACAACACATGACCATCGTAATCATCATCATTCATATTTATCTTAGATTAAGCTTAGGATTAAGGACTCTTCTGGCGCAACACTATCATCAGCATCACCAATCATATCAACAGGTAAACGTTGCCCAACCCCGCCTTCCAGGCGCCCCAACCTCAGAAGTAGGTTAAAATTACGCCAATTCCAGGAGAGAACACCAGTAATGTGCAAAAAGAACAAAGTGGGGCATTAAGATAATAATGATAATTGTAGTAATATAGTATCAATTAGTTTGCCGAGGGTGAAACATGTTTTTGAAAGGCCTTCATGATTAATAATTTAACAAAGTTTTTTTGACTAAAAATCAATTATAATTGAGGAAGACGCATAGAATAATACGTACTATATTATTATTTATAACACTTATATCTTGTGTAATTAGACACAAATTTAAGTAATTTCTGCTCGTTTGTTTTCTTTTGTTTTATTAAAAATATTAAATACATTAAATTGATGTATGAATCCTATAGAATACAATGCCAATTTAAGGGTTAACATCATTTCTTAAGAATGGTCGTTGTGTGGAAGTCAATTTTATTAATTTTCAATTTCTTTGGTAAACAATCTTAAAACATAGAACTGAAATTGTATTACATTTTTTTCGCGCGATAGTGCGTTTTGTCGTACTTACAGCAATGACAACCATGATTGAAAGTTCAACTTCCTGCATTTCGGGGTTGCCAACCTAAATATCTATACCTTAATATTACATATTACAAACCTCTTGCGGGAATTAAAACCGCCACCCTTCATGTATACTACGTACAATGTATATACAAAAATATATCCAAAAGGTAGTGTTAATATACGCCAAACGAAACAAATCACTGCATTTTAAATTAACTGAACTTTATTTGAAACAATAAATACGTACTGCCGCCATTTATACTGATTGGTGTCACGGCCTGCCGTAGTCTCAACTACTATACATTGCCCACACTGTTAACGTTAGTCAGTTGTTTATAATGAACGCACATATTGCCGACAAAGATGTTATCATTTTATTATTATTTATTATTTTAAAAACACCATCGCGCAAAAAATAATGTACAACGCACGTTCCTGAAATGTTTTACAGAATCTAGAAAATTAAAAACCGAGCTATGGCTCGGTTTTTAAACATTTCCTCGCGTCTGTAAAAACCGCTTCTCAACCTCGCATCATAATATACTATTTTCTATCTGGACTTAGCAAATAACAGCAATGACAATAACAAAAATAATGTGTGATCATATCAAATTTCTAGGAATATATATTACGAGGTATTGATAAGACCGGTAGTCGATATACCAGTTAACTTCAAGAACAAGTTTTACTATCAAAGGTACTCGAGGACGAATTTAGCGCATGTGGGGCAAAGCAATTTAACAAGACGTTTGGAATTGCGTGTTACGATAGATAATCAGCAAATCCAAATGCCACTTTCAAATACGATAGCCTACTGCTTAATACTAGTTAAATAAGGACTAATTATAAATATTTTCTCTAATAGCGATTAAATTATAATCACTATTTTTAACTCATGCCCCAAATGGGATCCAATGACCAATCACATTTCAATTACTTTTTAATTACAACCAATCACACTCGTGTTTCATCTCGAATTTATCAAAGAAGTTTATCATATTAAAGAAAGCTCCTCCTTTTTAACATTCTGAATAGGTCATAGCATTATTTTGCAGTGACTGACCCTCTAAGAAATACGGCTACCAGATTGTATATATAGTGCATGAAAGTCAGCAGATAGCGCATGCGGGAGTTAATATAAAAACATTTGTAGCAATTGACTATACCACCAATAAAAGAAACCACTGTTTGCACTTCTTTTTCTTCTTCTTCTACTACAAGATTTAGGCTATGCAGCCTGTTCCGGCGAAGTTAAAAGTGGAGTCCATCTTCTACGTGGTCGGCTAACATCTCTTGTTCCTCTGGGATTATACAGGAAGGTTCTTTTTGGTATTCTTTCGTTGTTCATTCTCATTAAGTTTTCTGTCCATTTCTTATTATTTTCGCTGATTTTATCTTCAATTTTACATATATTTAATTCTTCTCGTATAGTTTCATTCCTTATTCTATCCGCTCTTGTGCATCCTTTCACATTACGTAAAAACAGCATTTCCGCAGTCTGTATCCTGCTTTTATCCCTTGATTTCATTATCCAATTTTCACTTCCATACAACAAAAAAGGAACAGCCATTGTTTTATATAATTTAAGTTTCGTATCTTTCCTTGTTTTCCGACCTAAGGTTCTTTTTATGGTTCCACAAATAGCCTGAAATTTATTTACTTTATTTTCTCTATAAGTTATATCCACATCCTAAATATTGGAAATGTGATACTTGTTCTATTATTTTGTTATCCAGTACAATTTTTGATCTAATTCAATATTTACCAATAAATGCCATTACTTTTGACTTATTTATTGATATTTTCCAATTATATCTACTGGCTATTAATTTAAATTTATATGCTAACATTTGGAGCTCTTTCTTAAGCAAATTAATTTCCGGGAAATGACGTTAAGAAAAATATAATTGACATATTTACACTAGGACATCAGAAATTAATTAATACCTATAACGTTGGTTGTAAATTTCTCCATTAGGGTGCATTCTTACAACATTGCGATCCTTTGGCAATAAATAATATGATCTGGTTGCAGTGATAAACAAAAGAAGCAAATGAAGCGTACCAATCGTTTCTCATTTCTTAAAAATAACTATAGTTAAATAACGATTTGTGACTAAACAGCTTAATTTCATTCGTTAAATAGTCCTAACATATAATAACAATTAAGTCTCATAAACTGCGATGGGTAGGACATGTTGCGCGTATGGGGAATGAAAGACGTGCATGGAAACTTCTTGTAGGAAAGCCAGAAGGAAAACGCCCAGTTGGTAGACCAAGAATGAGGTGGGAGAACAACATTAACTATGATTTGAGGGAAGTAGAATATACAGGGAATGATTGGAAAGTATTGGCTCAGGATAGGGATGTATGGAGAGCTTATGTCCGCGCGGCCAAGAACCTACGGGTTCGATAGTGCCAGTGAGTAAATAAGTAAGTAAGTAAATAGTCCTAACAAATGCCACTCTTGATTCCAAATTCTCTAGATAAATTCATTTCTCACTTCGTGAGTCGTGAATTTAACGATAATTTGGAAATCACTCGTGGCATTACTTATGACAAATTGAATTATGGTTATTAAAACCCAGCAAAGCCAGTCCCAAGCCAAGTTGCAAAAGGGTGAGGGAAGGAGTAACAACATTGTAAAAAATCAGGGTTCAGTACGTCCGGTTTATACTACCGTGCGAGTGCCTCCTAGGGTACAGATACTGCTGCCTTATTGTCTTTGGATTGATAAGGACTAGAGGAAGAAAACCTTGATTAAAAAAACGCCTGGCCCTCTAGGTTGGGGGTCGAAGCATCATGCCAGCTCCGTGTTCATAACAAAAAAAAGATAATAACGCTAAAAAGCCTAAAGATTTAAATCCAGAAGGGAGATAAATACACAAAATAAAATTATTGATATCATAGAGGATTCTTGAGGGGAGTAGCAAGAATTCCAAAAATTAAATTAATAAATAAATAAAAAATATAGAGAAATAAAATCATACGAAAGAAAAGAATATTAAATATTCAATAGTTGATATAAGATATAAGTAATTAAATTGGTATGGGCATATACAATGAATGCAAGAAGAAAGGTTACCCAGAAAAAAACATTGGAATTGTGTCCTCCTGGAAGAAGAAATAAAGGAAGACGGCGAAATCTTGGATGCAAGAAATAAGAACTGGAATGACAACAAAGGATTGGAGGACATGGAAGTGGATAGATATGGACAATGGAGAAGGGAAATAAAACTTCTGGCACAGAAAGATGTGTAAACGTTGAAAATCTGTAAATAAATAAAATAATAATAAAGCACGCTATTGTCATTCCATGCGAAATCATCAGATGAGCTGTGTGACATAATTTTTATATTTTATAGAAATTTACCCAACAGTAGATGGCTATGAAGTAGGAAAAAAACTAAATTTTCGTTTCCTCACGTTTGAAGGCTTCGGCGCAAAAGTGAACCAAGTCCATGTTTTACTCTTGAGAAAAACTGATATAAAGTTAAAGTAACACATTTAATTACATGTGAATAATTATTATACAATTTGTTACAGTAAAAAGAACAAATACAACACTTGGCACAACATTGCTCTGAAAATTATTGATATTTTGAAATAAAATTCACGTATAACTAGGATTTTTTAATTTGGACTTACTCCACTTTTGATCCGCACTCTTCATTTACATTCTTGCAGACTCTAATATGCTGTGTTAGCGAGTTCCAAAATCTGGTAGTGGATACATTATAGGAATTAGAACTGTGGAAGATTATGTGATTGGAATGTTAAATAGCATATTTCTGTGGGATCCTGTATTCAAGTTATGGCTGGCGGATAGAGGATGAACTCGAGGAGGTAAGTAGCTTGGTGTAGACTGTACGTTAGGGTGTTCCATGACTCCCAAGACCTTAAATAGTTTTTTTTTTTTTGCAAAATCAAATACACATACCCTCCAATTTTTATGTTTGACCTTAATAACTCAAATAACACACATTATTGCGATTGGATCATGACTACTCGTGCCGACTTCGTAAGACATGAAAATTTGTACTGAGTTAGTATAGAAGGATTTCTACAACTAACAGTTTATGTAGTAAATAAAACACCAATATGCCAAAAACGTGTAATTATTTACTATTTTACAATAAAAAAACATTATTGTTCAAATTTCGTTATCCTTAGTCAGCAATTACTGACGTCAACAATTATAAGATTAATGAGATGTTCCGTTGAGGTATTATTTCAAAATTAATGTATAACATTATGGAATATTCACCTGAAAGGTCCGTCTCCTCAACTTAATTAATCATTTAACTGTAGCGCTTTCGGGACTTGTCCCATCATCGGCAGGATTCAAAACTGGTGTTTCACTGAAGATCTGGTAGAGGGGGTTACACGTACTGGGTTCGTTTTCGTTTATCAGATGGTCGTTGTTGTTAACTGCTTTCAAAATTTCCATCTCCTCGAGTACGTTAAACTTCGCTGGATTATTTCCTCTGTGCATTGCTGTTAGGTGTTTTCAATATCTAACATACGATGTCCTTCATGGATAACGTATTTTGCATAGCTTGATTTTCCTTCTGCGTGAATAAACTCTCGGCAAAACACGTTATCCATGAAGGACATCGCATGTTAGATATTGAAAATACTCTAACAGTAATGCACAGAGAAAATAATCCAGCGAAGATAAACGTACTCGAGGAGACGGAAATTTTGAAAGCAGTTCACAACAACGACCATCTGATAAACGAAAACGAACCCAGTACGTGTAACCCCCTCTACCAGATCTTCAGTGAAACACCAGTTTTGAATCTTGCTGATGATTGGACTAGTCCCGAAAGCGCTACAGTTAAATAACTAATAAAGTTGACGAGACGGACCTTTTAGGTAAATATTCCATAATTTTATACTTCAAGTACTGGCGTTTCGAAACAAGACCACACGGGTTGTCGTGGGCCTATGTACAAAAAATTTAGTTATAATTGTTTTAACATTATACAAATAAATTAAGAGGATATCCATTAAAAATGAAATACTTCGATTTTTTGTCACTCTACTGTACATGAATATCCATCCATCCATAGTAATTCTGCCCGAGAGCAGGTCCTTCACTGCAATCATAGCATTTTTATGCTATGCTTGCAGCTTTACTATGGAATTGTAGGTGTGGTAGCTTCACGTTGTTTTAAGCACCGGTGAAGGATGATGATGATGGCCATATGATTTCGGGGACCGTTTGGGCCTTAAAGTTTTCCTTACATTTGTCTTACAGGTGAGGAAAACCCCGATAAAAACCTCACCCAAAGAAACTGCCCCGACCGGGGATCGAACACGGGCCCGCTGTGTAACAAGGCAGCACGCTACCTCGAGACCACTGCGGTTGGCGTACATGAATATATAATCTTGAATAGGAGAATATCTGAATGCATTTTTATTTTTTATACGTTGGCAGAATGTTATATTTTTACGGATATTGAATATACACATACTAATGACAAATACATGAAAGCGTTGCACTTTTTTTTTTCTAGTCTATCGTTAAAGTCTGTCAATAAGTTGTCACAATAATGAAAAAGTGGAATCGCGAGAGTTGCACTAGAATTCTTTTCAGATCAGAGGAAGAAAATATTTTATTTATTTACGGAATGCATTACGGAAAATATCTATTTTCGATATTTGCTTTATTTAATGCTAAACTTATACTGATGAAGAGATAAAAGCATTTAACAAAATATGTTTAAAACAATGATTTATTTTTTGGAGTGATCGCCGGCGGTAATGGTGAACAGCAGTTTTACATGTCCGAGGATGTTTCATTAAATTAAGTATACGTAAGTTCAAAGTCTTTAACTCTCAATTATATATATCTGTAAAACCAGTGTTAAGTTTGACACTGTTTCGTTGGTTTAGTCAATATTGTCCAATATGCGACAGATGAATTAACTGCAACAATGAAAACATTCTTTGAGTTTCTCTTTCTTTTAATAACAACCTCATTTCATAATTCCGCATAATTTGAAAGTTATGATTGATTAAAATGTGGCAGGTCTGAATGGGACACAGTGTACATTATACGAAACAAATCACTCCATATTAAATGAACTGAACTTTATTTGAAACAATATAAAACAATAAATACGTAGGTACTTGCCGCCATTTTATGACTGATTGGTGTCATGGCCTGCTGTAGTCTCAACTAATAGCATTGCCCACACTGTTAGCGTTAGTCAGTTGTTTATAGTGAACGCAAATATTTCCAACATAGATGTTATTATTTTACTATTATTTATTATTTTGAAAACACCATCGCAAGAAAAAAATAATGTACAACGCACGTTTGTGAAGTGTTTTACAGAATGTCGAAAATTAAAAACCTCGCAATCGCATGGTTTTTAAACATTTCGTCGCTTCTGTAAAAACTACTTCTCAACCTCGCATCGAAATATGCTGTTAGTGGCAATGGGATAGAAGTGTATGCCTGAGTGCATAAAAATGATGGTTATAATTTTCAATTGCCCAAGATTCTCTTATATAAATTCAACTTTAATAGTATAGCACGATGCTAAGTTGGGAAGTGGTTTTTACAGAATCGAGGAAAAATGTTTAAAATCCGAGCGATAGCGATAGTATATTACGATAGTATATCATGATAGTATATACTTTAGTAAGCTACGGGAAGCTACCACACCTACAATTCCCTAGTAAAGCTGTGAAGCATAGCATGAACATGCTATGATTGCAGTGAAAGACCTGCCCTCGGGCAGAATTACTATGGATGAATGGATAATGTAGTGTATACTATATACAGTATATACTATATATAATATATAATGCATATAGAGTATAATTTAATAGTAGTATATTACGATGCGAAGTTGGGAAGTGGTTTTTACAGAATCGAGGAAAATGTTTAAAAACCGAGCGATAGCCAGGTTTTAAATTTCCGAGATTCTGTAAAACACTTCACAAACGTGCGTTGTACATTATTTTTTGCGCGATGGTGTTTTCAAAATAATAAATAATAGTAAAATAATAACATCTTTTTTGGAAATATTTGCGTTCATTATAAACAATTGACTAACGTTAACAGTGTGGGCAATGTTTATTAGTTGAAACAACAGGAGGCTTTGAAAACAATTATTGATAACATGGCCGCAAGTACGCATTTATTGTTTCATATTGTTTCAAATATAGTTCAGTTCAATTAAAATGCAGTGATTTGTTTCGTATAATGTATATTAACACTACATTTTGGATATTTTCTGTATATACAATTTACGTAGCATACATAGAGGGCAGTGGTTTTACTTCCCGCACGTGGGTGTAAATGTAATATTACACTATAGTTATTTAGGTTGGCGACCCCGAAATGTAGGAAGTTGAACTTTCAATAATGGTCACCATTGCTGGCAAGAACGACAAAACGCACTATTCGGCAAAAACCCTTTTTTCTCAACACTGCAGAATTTGTACCTGCACCCTTTTGCTTCTAGCAATCTCAATTACTTCATCTTGTAAAGTGATATATCTTTATATTATTTTTGGTCTGGACATCTTACCTCAATATTAATGTTGATTTGTTCTTGGACATGTTTCAAAACAATTCTGTTTTATCGTCAGCTTTCCCAGACTGGCGATAAAACAGAATTGTTTTGAAACATGTCCAAGAACAAATCAACATTAATATTGAGGTAAGATGTCCAGACCAAAAATAATATAATTAAAATAACCTCAAAATATAACTTCCTAAAATTAAATATGATATATCTTTAATAATTTATTGAAATATAAACGATAACCGAAGAAATTAAATACAAATCAAAGTAAAAGGAGAACATTTTTTTAATTTATTAAAACCAGACTTAAACGAAAAATCAATAAATGTCTCAAATGTTAGATAAATCAAATAAATATAGAATATAGACTAAGCATTATGGTGGATATTCGAATACATTGATCATCTGTAATTCAGGTTTATCATAACCCAATTCTTCAGGGGTATTGATCCCTAATTCGTCTAAAACTGGACGAATTTCCTGCAGGATGTAGGGATATATCTTCTTATCAGCAGCATTTGCTTTATCCTTCATGCACTCCAAGTACCTGACAGCCATTGAGAAGTCATGCAGTCTCCGACATGCCCTAAGGATAGCGATCTGAACCTGAATTAGAAACAACATACAATAAGTACATTAAAGTACTGTATGAGAGAATGAGAATTAGAAAAAAATCTGAATACAAATTAGATTTCTTTCGTGATATATTACTAATGTATTTGAAATATTTAAAATTGATATCTTAGCAATATAGGAATGTCGCATCAAGTAAAAAAAAAAAAAAAAACGTAAACCTGATATAATCCAAGATCCGGCCGCAAGGTTACTACGTTAATCGAGTGTACGAATATAATCTACTTTTTTATATAAAATTGCGAATGACTGAATACATTTTTGCCGAGTTGCCTAATAAATTTCGGCCGCCAGTATGTTTAATTAAAATATAATTAATGTATGTATTCGAATTAATTTCATTAACTTGTTATTAAAATAAATTATAATCCAGTTTGCAGAAATCGATGTATAGAGCTTGAAAAGTTTTGGTTGCCATTCCAAACTTGGCCGTAAACCTCCTCGCGGCTACAGCAGGCTGTGGCACCAAACAGTAGTAAAATGGCGATAAGTACGTATTTATTGTTTTATGTTGTTTCAAATAAAGTTCAACTCATTTAAAACGCTGTGGTGATTTTTTTTGTATAATGTATATTAACACTACCTTTTGGATATATTTTTGTATATACATTATACGTAGTATACATAAAGGGCAGTGGCTTTACTTCCCGCTGCGAGGAGGTTACGACCAAGTTTGCAATGGCAACCAAAACGTTTCAAGCTCTACACATCTATTTCTGCGAACTGGATATAATTTATTTTAATAATAAGTGAATCAACTTATTTTGAATAAATTAATGAATTATATTTTAATTAAACATACTGGCGGCCGAATTTTAATAGGCAACTCGGTAAAAATGTATTCAGTTATTCACAATTATATGAAAAAAATTTGGAACACAAATATTAGCAAAGGAAACTAAGATGAAAATTTTGAAGAGCATAATACAGAATATTTTGTCATATGGTTGTGAAACATGGTCTTTGACGGAATTACAAAAGAATACAATTAGAACAGTTGAATTTGATTATCTTAGAAGAAGCCTTCAAAAAACAAGACAGGATAAAATAAGAAATCAGTTCCTTTGGAGAGAAATGAATGTCAACACGTCTGTTGTAAGAGGATTGAAAATCAAACTCTTAAATGGTATGGCCACGCACAAATAATGGAAAACGAAAGATGGCCAAAAAATATATACCAATGTTCACCCTGGAAGAAATAAACGTGGCAGACCAAGATGGAAATAGAAAACCAATGTCAGAACTATAATGGATGATAGTAATTTGGAAGAATAAGTATGGAATGATAGAAATAAGTGGAAACTGATGACGGCAAACCTGTAAGTGGGGTAAAGCCAAAGAAGAAGAAGAAGAAAAAGAGAGAAGGTAGAACTAGCAGGCAACTAACTAAGGTATTACTAAAATGTTTGAGATCGGTAAATTTTGCTTAGAGGCCTTTTTATTTAGGCTTAAGGATCTTATACGAGCCTGAAAATCTTCAGACTCGGGACCCACGTCTTAAAGTCCCTCCCGGACGACTTGCTCCTTGGATTTTTCCATCCTACAAAAATCCATCGACCACGATCGGGTTTGAATCTGCGACCCTCGGGACCAGGGGTAAGGAGCATAACCAATAGCCCATCGCGGCCGACATGTCTCACTCAGTCGGTGGGTTGACCGCAATGGCATTCATAACATCAACGGGCAAATACGTTAACTAAATTAACTTGGTCTATTAACTCCTAACAAAGGAGGGGCTATAGCTCAACAATGGACTACGCCATTATAGAGAGGTAGAACTACTGATGGAAATGAAAGGCTAAAAAATATGACTTGCAAAGAATCTGCCAACCACTTCATGTCGAAATCTACCTTCTAATTTCATCCAGAGAAGCGATGTGATGTACAAAGACCGTGTCTAAAAAAATCTGGCGTTTTTAATTGAAAGACACTAAAACCCAACCAAGGGTGTAGGAGTTGAGGGTCACAACTCTCTTATAGCATATGTTTATCCCGGGAATCTCTTGAACATTTTGCAAAAAGCCCCATCACAATTGGATCAACGGTATGGCCACGCATAAAGTATCAACAAACAAACAAACATTCATTTTTATATATTACATTATATTTCGAAATTATTTGTATAATAAAGGGACTTCTTTTTTCTTTAACTTACTGTTACGTAAACTATGCAAAATGAATAATATAAATTTTAATACATATATTGATTACGGCCAGTTGGTAGACCAAGAATGAGGTGGGAGAACAACATTAACTATGATTTAAGGGAAGTAGATTATACAGGGAATGATTGGAAAGCATTAGCTCAGGATAGGGATGTATGGAGAGCTTATGTCCGCGCGGCCATGAACCTACGGGTTCGATAGTGCCAGTGAGTAAGTAAGTAAGTAAGTATATTGCACTGATTATTTCCAGTTCTCCTCAAAGTGGCATAGCTCCCTCTCTCACTAGACCCCTCAATTGTGACTAAAGCTAGAATTCTGTGTTCAAATTCAGGCATGGACGCATTTTTTTAAATTAGCAAAATAAGTTAATTATATCCAATAGATCGCTAATGTAGAATCAATACTGTATACATATTCAATACACAAATTAATTCTTTAATCTGATTTTAAGACCAGTTTAGAGCGCTGCTATAAATACTGTATTAATTAAAACGTTTATAACTTATAATTACGATAAACGAGGTAGCCATTTTTATAATGTATAAAAGTTACTACGTTCAGTGAAAATAGATACGTCGGTTCTAGTGGACTGGTGCTAACATACTCGTCTATGGTCTATAGAGTTAAATATCTAACAAATAATTTTAATTTCTCATACGCTTGGGATAAAATAAAGTGGTCAACAAAAAAATCATCTCCAACACATATAGAATAAAATTAGAGTTATCAACAAAAAATAAAATAATTTTACCATCAAAAGCGTGGGGTGCTCTATATCAATTAATACATTTGATAATAAACATATATTGGTAAAAGTAAGCTCTCTAAGAAGAAAATGTAAAAGTCATAAAAGCACCCCACGCTTTTGATGGTAAAATTATTTTCTTTTTGTTGATAACTTTAATTTTATATTCTATATGTGTTGGAGATGATTTTTTGTTGACCACTTTATTTTATCCCAAGCGTATTGGAAATTAAAATTATGTTCCATTGATGTTTTTATTATTAATTTAACATTTCTCAATGAAAGATAAATTAAATTTGAAGAGAAAAATTTTCGCCTAGACCGGGACTCGAACCCGGGACCCTTGGCTTTCCGGGCCAAGTGCTCTACCAACTGAGCTACCGAGGCGAGTTACGATCTAGACGCAAATTTTTCTCTTATATACGTTGTAATTCCCTATCGCCAAATGCTTTTGAAACCATTGTTTCTATCTTTGCAAATGGCGGCTTCTTAGTTAAGAAGACATTTATTGGAAATTTAACATTACTTTAACCCTTAAATTGACAAAACACTGACTGACTGACTGTTTTGTGGCAATGACTAGCATTGCCCAGTGTGCCGCTTTTTGGGAACCAGTTGAGGTCCCTTGGCGGCCAAATACCATTGTGTTTATTCAGTAGGGGTTTTATTCCTTAGCCTTGCTGTCTCGCGGCTTATGTGTTCATTTCCGTAGCAGGTATGGATGATATGAGGATGGTCATGGAAGTGGACCGTCATCGGGGTCTCTGGTGAATATGTTTCGGTGTACAGCACGTTGCTGTAGCATATGCCCTATATTGCGAACAATTGGATTCTCATGATTTTCTATATGTTGCAACATGTGCACAACTCTTTTTTCAATTGTATCGGCAATATAGGGCATCTGTGCTTGGTCGTGAAGTACTGAGATCCTAGTGCGTAGTGGAGCTGAAAGTATAATTTTTAAGCATTTATTCTGGATTATTTGAACTTTTTTCTTATGTCCAGCAGCTAGGATACTCCAGGCTTCACAACCGTACAGTAACATGCTGCGGATCGCAACTTGATATAAAGTAAGTTTGATCCTGGTAGATAGCATAGGCGACTTGAAAAATGGATATAAAAGAGCAATGGCAGCGTTTGCTTTATGTTTTAGATTTTCAATATGAATTTTGAACGTAAGCTTGGAATCCAAATGGATTCCAAGATACTTGGCTGAAGTCTCTGGACGGAGTCTAAGAGTTCCTAAGGTGAGTCGGGCAGGAGTGCGTTTGTGGGTTTTTGCAAATACAACGAATTTTGTTTTATTTGCATTTAGTTTTATATTCCACAGACGCATATAGGATTGGACTGTATTTAGGGCAGTTTGGACCACACGAATGTGGAACGGTACGGAACGAAAACGTGCCTGATAAAACAGACACGTATCATCAGCAAAGGATGCGATATTTACGCTAGGAAAGGTAGGGAAGTCGGAAACATAAGGCTATATAGGATAGGTGAGAGTACTGCACCTTGAGGAACTCCCGCCAAGAGGGTCTTGCAGTCAGAATTATACCCACTAACCGACACATAAAATTGTCGGTTAGTGAGGTATTTAGCTATCAATTTAATTAAATGAGCCGAAATGTTGAATTTGATAAGTTTGTAAATAAGTCCATTTATCCAAGTAGTATCAAAAGCTTTCTCAATGTCAAGAAAAATTGCCACAGTACTTTTCCTAGCGTTGAAGCCCGTAACAACATGGTCAACCAGTCTTGCAAGCTGCAGTGGAGTGCTATGTGCTTTTCTAAATCCAAACTGATGAGTAGGAATAAGGTTTCTCTCAGAAATTGCAATTTTTAATTTTGCCAAAATAATTTTTTCCATAATTTTGCCCAGCACTGGTAGCAGACTGATTGGACGCAAGTTGTCCGGTATGGTTGGGTCTTTACCAGGTTTAGTTAAAGCTATTGATCCTTTGCTTTTCTTCCATACTTCCGGGAAGTATTGGAAACGAAAACACAGATTCACTATTTGTAGTAGTTAGGAGTAAGGTTTTTTCAGGTAAGTGTATTTAATTGGCCATATTAGAAAATCTGGAACCTTACCAGGGGCACGGTGGGACGGGAGGTTTTCTGTTCAATAGCTTTGAGTTCACAAATCTGTACATCAGGATGGGGTATAGGAATAGGTGCTTCTAGAAAAGTACTGATTGTATGTTGCACCTCAGCTTCGTGAGTCGGTGTTGTAAGCTCATGAGGTCTAAACCGGTTCGCGAAATTGTCGGCTAGAACCTGGGCCTTCTCCCTAGGGAAATACGCCCAAGTTCCGTCCGACTGGATGGCTGAGGGAGGAGGCGGAGCTCGACTCCTTTTGAGGCTTTTTTATTATCTTCCCATGGTGGAGTCTTTTTGTCTGAGAATTGCTGAAGGGAAGAATCCCAATCAGCATTTCTCAGCTCTTTTAAGCCGGCTTTTGACCAAATGAGCATAGTGATTGTATTGCTGTTTGTGATGTGGAGCTCCGAAATCGCGGTACCATTTTTGGTACTGCCTTTTTAGATTTAAATAATTTTGAAGTGCTGGATCGTTATATTTTGTTCGCGTATTATTAGTTTTTCTTTTGGTCGCGTTGTAGCAAGTGTAATGGCCGTTTTTAATTGTGGCCTGTAAATTAAGGACAGTGTGTTCTATTTGTTCCGTAGACTCGCCAGAGAGTGTAGGCATAACCCATTGGTTAAGCATGTTAGTGTAACTCTGCCAGTCTGTGCAATGTTGTTGTAACTTAAATGGGGAGGACAATAAAAATGTGGATGAAATTTTAAAAAGTATTGGCGTGTGATCAGAATCAAGTGCGTCTGTAACAGTAGTGATGTTGTGGTGAAATAGCAACATTCTTCGATAGAACTATGTCCAAAATATCGGACCGTGAGACCGTAGGCGTGTTGGAAGAACAGTGTGTGTTCCCTTGGAGCCAGAGATTTCAATGTTATGAAGTTGGCAGTAGTTTTGAAGGATTGTACCGGAGACATTCTGGACACGACAATTCCAATAATGATGTTTTGAATTAAAGTCTCCCGCAAGCAGATAGTTTGGGGAGATAGAAGTGAGGATATCTAAGTCGTGTCTTTGTCAGAAGTCTTCGAGGAGATTTGTAGATTGCTGCTATGAATAATTTTCGCGGTCTGTGATTGGTAGGAAGATACCCGTGGCTTCAATAAATTGAAGTCCCGGATTTGGGCCACCCTATGGCCAATGGACTTTTTGATACAGATGGCAGTGCCCTCCAAGGGGACCATCAAGACGGTCATTCCTATACGTGTAGTACTGCGGAATTTGGAATTTCATTCTTGGTTTTAAGTGCGTTTCGTTCCAGAAGAAGAATGTCGATATCTCTTGTTTGTATAAAAGTAAATTAACTCATGAATCTGGTTGGATACACCATTGGCATTAAATGCCATGACATTAAGATAGCTTTGTGAAGGATGCCTAGCCATCTCCGAAACATGAGTTCACCAGGTTAGTCAGGAACACAAACCTCTCCATAGGTGTCGACAGACCACTCAGCAGAGGCTGAATGTCATGGAAAAGTTTTTGTCCCTGATCCGTCATTGGTATAGCAGCCACAGACCCTGGCTGACGTGGAACAGTGCCTGCAGTAGGTTTAAGCTGTTTGCCAGAATTTACCATAGAACTATATGAGACTGTAGGATTTACAGGTTTTGTTGTGAAAGTTCGAGGTTGGGACGCCGGGGTTGTTGGACTTTGGTTTGGTTTTCTTTTTTCATAAGTCTCTTTTTGCTTTCTTATAGGCTTCACAACCCCGGTAGGAAGCGGGATGTCCCTTTTCCCCACAGTTCGCGCACTTCAGCAGGCTCTTGTCCGTGAGTGCCGCGGTTCTCACCGGACACTCACGATGACTATGAGTACCAGCGCAAATTACGCAAGATGGGGTCAAGGAACACCCCATGAAAGTATGGTTTAAACTTCTGGCATCTGAAGCACTGCTTCATGCCAGCCTTAGGTCTGTATGGTTCCACAGCCACCACTGTCAAACAGAGGCGGTTTAAGTTATATATTTCTCTACCAGCATCATTGTTCTGAAGTTCCAGGATATATAATGGTAAGGGAGTAATAACTTCTCCTTCTTTTTTGGTGATTTGCTTTACCGATATTATTGGATATTCTAGTTCTTTAAGTTCTTCCTTGACTTCATCAGCAGTGATGCTGGAGGGAAGCCTCTTTAGAACAGCCCTCAGAGGCAGATCTTTTTTGAGTTGAAATGTATAAAATTCTTTCTTTGCATTTTTGAAGTAGTTCTTTGAGTAGGTGAAAGTCTGCCTCCGAGGTAGCGTAGTATCCTCAAACCGTCCTGGGTTTTTAACTACTTTTACGTCTTTTTTCGAATTTTCCTTTTAATTCCCTATTCATCCTGAAAAGGTCACCATGTCCAATCACCGTTATGGGTGGTGGGCGGGGTTCCCTTTTCGGCTGCGGTATTACTTGAGGCTCCCTGGACGGTTGTTATATACTACGCCTGGTAGCTGCTTGTAGTCTGCTTGTCCCGTGACGGTCCAGGTTGAGGAGCCTGAGGGTCGACAGTGTCCATTGATTCCGGTAATTCGGATAAAATTGAAAATCTATTTTGCACTGGCACAGTCGACACCTCATTTTGTCGTGATGTGACCGTAGTTGCCTTTATTTGTGGATGGTTTCTCTTTATTTGAAACTGTATTCATGTTATCTTTTGAATTATTTTGGGATGGTTTCTCTTTATTTGAATTTGTATTCATGTTATCATTTGAACTATTTTGGGATGGTTTCTTCTCTTCTCATGTGTTTTTTAATCTTTTTAGGTTCAGGTACATATTCTGTATTCGCTATAGGAATTTGATCTGCACCTGTGAAAAAACAGGATACAGGGAGTTCCATAAGTATTGATTTCAATTCATGAAGCATTTTTTCAAAATAATCTTGGTTAGATTTCATATTGAGCTTAATCTCACTTAATCTTTTTAGGCAATCATGTGTAACATCACGAGCAAAATCGGACTGACCGAAATTTGGGAACGTGCTTATGAAATTGATAACTATAACGAGGGAACCACGCACCTCGCTAGCTACTGCTAGGTATTTTGATTCAGATGGAAAATTTTGATTAACTACGTATCTCTCAAATTTTTTGAGCGCAGTTTCCCAAAGTTCGTAGGCCGAGGGCTCCTCATACTCAAGGTCCATAGCCTGCTCGGCACTTACGCTTTTTAGTGAAGCAGCCATGGTAAGACTGTTCAGCACTAATTACTTATTACTACACTAGCACTTGGCTTGATTGAAAACGAACTAACAAGGCTTAACAAAGCACTCGCAGTTTATAGAGTTGCTTTGCAGGAACCAAACACCACTGTATAAACACAACACTGAAAAAATTTCACTGAAAAACACAAATTTCTTCTGTTAGTTATTTGAATGTGGCGGACCGCAGTGAAAACGGAATCTTGTATAACTGCTATTGTTAGGTATATTGTCTAATTGTACACACATTTAAGTGGTTTATTTTTGTTCGTTTTCTTCTAATTTATTTAAAATATTAAATTCACTGAACCAACTGATGTATCCAAAAGGATACATTACGAATTTAAGGGTTAAAAGCCAGTAAGGCCTCTAATGATGTTTTTATTATTAATTTAACATTTCTCAATGAAAGATAAATTAAATTCCATTATTTAGTTTTCTAATAAAGCGTGTTCTTTTAGTTCTTTAAAACAATTATTTATTTTTTATTTTTAATATTTTACAGAATAAGATAAAAATGTAAATATCTTTAAATTCGATACTATTGTAGTATCAGCTAAAAGTAATACTCTCTATAAAAAACCTCCCAGCCGGATTTGAACCAGCGACGTATGGATTACTGAAATTATGTACCACTAAGAGTTCACTGCTCTACCAATTGAGCTCTTACAACGATTGACTAAAAACTCGACAAGTCCGCAACCTATTATACCAGTTTTAATTTTTTTGATTTTCGGATGATTCTGGCCAAGATTTTAGAAACAAAATATGAAATTATTGTATTGTCACGGGCCCTCTACACGTATACAAAGTTTCAAGCCGATCCAATGTTTCTAAGTGGGTGAAAATTGCGTTGAAAGATTCCGTTACATTGATACAAAAACACTTTTTTTTTATTTTCTGATGATTATGGCCAGGATTTTAGAAAATAAATATGAAATTATTGTATTGCCACGGGTCCTCTACAAGTATACAAAGTTTCAAGTCGATCCAATGATTTTAAGTGGGTGAAAATTGCGTTGAAAGATTCCATTACATAGATAGATAGATAGATACAGGTCAAGCTAATATAAAGCGTGTAAAATAGCCTATCCTAATCCTATGTCAGTACTTATTTCATAGCGTAAACTAGTTAGGTCACATTTAGGTTAGGTCATTGCTTTCCCCAGCTATTCTGGAATTCAGGATAATTTATTGAAACACACAGTATAGCTAAATTAATTAACTCTTTAGTGAAAACAGACCACCGACAAACAGAACCTATCACATTATAATCACGACCCAACAAAATGCCTGAATCAGGTTTCCTAATGTCTAAAAGGAACCTGAGGCTCTGGAATTAATATCAGTGAAAGGAATAGTAACCTGAGGCTCCGGGATTGCATCCACGCCAGCTAGCAAATTGATTCCCTGGCGACAATCCCATCCATCCAGATCTGGGTTATTGAAGTAAGCCTCCCAGCGATGATTGAATTCCTGATCTGATTCTTCTTCATGTAGAGGCATGTTGCAAGTGTACTGGTGTCCGCAATGCGAAGCCAGTCTCTTCATTACTAACACAACACGCCGTGTAGAAAGCAAAACTGAAGTTACGTTCCTCCACATCTTTCTTAATATTCTAATTTCAACTTCTGACATCAGCATTGTTTTAATGTATTGTTGATTTCATGGCCTCCTTTACGTTTTTTAATTTAGTGAAAGAAAATAAATAAAAGAGGGAATTTTTATTTATATATTATATTATATTATATTATATTATTATATTATATTATATTATATTATTATATTATATTATATTATATTATATTATATTATATTATATTATATTATATTATATTATATTATATTATATTATATTATCTTATATTATATTATATAATATTATCTTCTATGTATATTATATCTATTCTTATTATCTCTTATCTTATATTATCTTATATCTCTTCTCTTCTCTTATCTTCTCTTCATCGTCTCTTCTCTTCTCTTCCTATTCTCTTCTCTATATTTCTTCTCTTCTCCTCTATTCTCTTCTCTTCTCTTCTCTTCTCTTCTATTCTCTTCCTTCTCTTCTCTTCTCTTCTTCTTATCTGTCTCTATTCTATTCTCTTCCTCTTCTATTCTCTTCTATTACTCTCGTCTCTTCTCTTCTCTTCTCTTATCTTCTCTTCTCTGGTCCCTCCTCCTTCTCCTTCTCCCCTCCTTCCCCTTCCCTTCGCCTCCTCCCATCTCATCCTTACCGTTGTGGCCCCTCACGGGAAAGCTACCACACACTACACAATTCCCTAGTACAGCTGCAAGCAATAGCATGAAAATGCGATGATTGCAGTGAAGGACCTGCCCTCGGGCCAGAATTACTATCGCTGGCTCTTATATGATATTATTATATTATAAATATATATATTATATTATATTATATTATATATTATATTATATGATATATTATATTTATTATATTATATTATATTATATTATCTTATATTATATTATATTTATTATATTATATTATATTATATTATATTATATATATATTATATTATATTATATTATATTATATGATATTATATTATTTATTATATTATATCTATTATATATATTATATTATATTCTATTATATTATATTATATTATATTATATTATATTTATATTATATTATCTATATTATATTATATTATATTATATTATATTATATTCTATTATATTATCTTATATATATTATATTATATTATATTATATTATATTATATTATATTATATTATATTATATTATATTATATTATATTGTATTATATTATACAATAAAGTCGAAAAACTCTTTTACTTTTGGTAATTTCCCCTAAAACAGCTTCAGTTAATATTCTTGGAAAATTAGTTGATAATTTATCAGTACTTATCAAATCACATTTAAATTTCAGATATCAATGCCTGCTAATATCCCTGTCTAAACAAAATGCCCAATAAATTAAATCCGCGATTTTGTTACACAATAATAAGTGTTGAAAACTGCAATCTTTTTTTTTTCCCCCCAAATGCCCCAGGTTTGTCTTTCGACATTCCTGGTTTCTCTCCTGTCATGGCGTACTTGTAACCCACGTCTGAGGTTGGGGCGCCTGGAAGGCGGGGTTACGTTGCCCCGATGATATGATGGGTGACGATGATGATAATGGTGCGCTTGGAGAGTCCGTAATCCTAAGCTTAAGCTAAGATGAATATGAATGATGATGATTTCGATGGCCATATGATTTCGGGGACCGTTTGGGCCTTAAAGTTTTCCTGACATTTGTCTTACAGGTGAGGAAAAACCCCGATAAAAACCTCACTCAGAAAAACTGTCCCGACCGGGGAGCGAACCCGGGCCCGCTGCGTGACAAGGTAGCACGCTACCCTGAGACCACAGCGGTGGACTCAAAATGCAATCTTGAATTCAACAATGAACATACTAGATAAAATACATGCTATTAAAAATTCTAGAAATGCAAGCTATTATATATTACATATTACCTGCGGCATTTGCATAAAATATATATATATATATATATATATATATATATATATATATATATATATATATATATATATTACAATGACTCTTGTCGCCTCAATGTCTCTCAAAAAATGTTAAACTGAAAATATATAAAACAGTTAATTCTCCCAGATATATTATATGGATGTGAAACATTGGCTCTTACTTCAAGAGAGGAGAAAATATTACGAGCATTAGAGAATAAAGGGCTTAGGGATTTTTTTTTTTTTTGACCAGGGGAATTTTTGGACTAAAGAGAAATGAGTAGACAGGTGAATGGAGAGACTTCATAACAGTTAATTATGTGATCTTTACGGGAAGCCAGATATGATAGGAAGAATTAAGTCTCGTAGACTGCAATGGGCAGGACATATGGCAAGAATGGGGAATTAAAGTGGGGCATGGAAACTCGTTATAGGAAAACCAGAAGGAAAGCGCCCAATATGTAGGCCAAGAATGAGCGCGGACATAAGCTGTCCATACATACCTATCCTGGACTAATGTTTCAAATCCCCCCTCTATAAAACAATTGTATCCAAGGGTGATTTATCTAATTCCCGCATTAATAACTCTAGCGTCCCGCTATTATATAATGCCCTAACATTCAATGTTCCTAGGAACATGTTCCTGGTTTACGTTAACGCTCTAATCACCTCATTTGTTTGAGAATCAAACTTGGCATATAAAATCAATTCAAAAGTAAGGTCTAGTTCGTTAACTAACAGAATGGAATCATTAAGCGTAGGAGTTTACCTGAAACAAAAATTTAAAAATCTCTAGCAGGTCGCAATTTTCATTATTCGCCACGAAACTTCGTATATACTTTTAAAATAAAAAGTCGAAAGTATCCTAAAGAAATCAGCGAAATCTGATCATTAGAATTGGGGGTTTACCTGAAACCCGAAATAAAAAATCAATCTTTGTTTTCACTGTAGTCCGACAATTTTAAATAAGCTGGCATCAGAAATCGAATTTCTTCAATGCAACAAAATAAATATATGTCTTCTTCTTCTTCTTCACGGTTTAGGCTTATTTACTAGCCTGTTACGGCTCCAAATTGCTGCTCTTTCCATCTTTTCCTTGGTCTTCCCAAGCTTCTTCTTCCTCGTAGCGAATAGTTGTATGCTGCTTTTGGTATTCTATTCTCAGTCATCCTTGCCAGGTGTTCTTTCCAGTTTGTTCTGTATTCCTCTATTGTTGAGTTTAATTCCTCTATTTTTAGTTGTCTTATTTCTGTGTTATGTTTTTGACTGTTCTTTGATATCCTGCTATTGGTCTGAGGAATCTCATATCAGCAGCTTGTATCCTGGCAGATTGTTGTTGTCACTGTCCATGTTTCGGATCCATAAGTAATAATAGGCACTGTCATTGTCTTGTATAATTTCATTACAGAGCCTTTCCTGGCTTTATTTTTCAAAGTTCTTTTTAGTGTATATGTTATATAATTAAACTTATTTATTTTGTTATTTATATCTGTTTCTGCTGTGTATGATATTTCGCAACCTAGGAAGTTATATAATCTGTAAACAAACAAAATTAGACCATAAATTAGACTTGCTGCGGACATTTCTTAGTTTGCCCATTTCCTGCGTGATGGAGTTTGTTTTAGTGTCTTGAAAATAATGTTATGTATTTAACACATATTTTCAAAGTTTAGGCACATACCATATAAACATTTTTAAGTTTTAATATAATGCAAGACAAAAAATGGATGTAATACTATCTTCGCTTATGTTGCAAGATGTTTTATTATGAAGGGAACTGTTATGAACATGAATATCAAAATAATTCTTATAGAAAGCTAAGCGGTGACACTGATCGCTGCAGTAATAGTAAAACTAACGAGTAAACCGACTGCTTTTTGAAGTAACTTTAAATAACAATTAAGTTAAATTTCGTGAGAAATTCTTACAGAAAACTATATAAATGTGCCACTGACAACAAACAATAATAGTAAAATTCACAAATAAATTGACTTCTTCCATGAAGTAAACAACTATAAATAACAATTAACTTCAATTCCAGCTTTTTAAACTCTCTGTCAGCTTCTGTATATATCGATATTAGCTTTTCATGTAATTATTTGAAACTTGGCAGAACTATTCATTTACTCTAACTCACTGGCACTATCGAATCTGGTCGCGCGGACATAAGCTCTCCACACATCCCTATTCTGAGCTGTTTTCCAATCACTCCTGTATAATCAACTTCGCTCAAACCATAGTTAATGTTATTCTCCCTTCTCATTCTTGGTCTACCAACTGGGCGCTTTCCCTCTGGCTTTCCTACAAGCAGTTTTCAAGCCCCACTTTCAATCCCCATTCGTGCCACATGTTCTGCCCATCGCAGTCTATGAGGCTTAACCCTTAAATTAAAAATGTATCTTATTGGATACATTGATTTCACTTATTTAATACTGTGTTTTTTTATGTTGAATGGAGTACTGTGGAGTAGGACCATGTCAAACCACACGAAGAAGAGGATTTTGAAGTTTGTTGTGGAAAGCATAATGACTTATGGTGCTGAGGGATGGACTTTGGTAGAGGGACAAAAAACTAAGATCTTGGCAGTGGAGATGGATGGAATAAGACGCAGTGCCAGGGTGTCCAGGTTGGAAAGAAGAAGAAATGAAGAAGTGAGGCAGATGATGGATATGGAGGGGACAGTGGTGGAAAGGATCGAAAGACGAGCTCTTCAGTGGTATGGCCATGTCAGGAGAATGGAGGATGATAGGTGGCCCAAAACTCTTTTGGAATGGTCACCTTCTGGTAGAAGGAAACGGGGCAGGCCAAGAACAACTTGGAGAGGAGAGATCCATAGATTGATGAACGACCGAGGTCTGAAGGAGGATGAATTGCGTGATCGGCAAGAATGGCGAATGGGAATACAGGGTAACCGCTGAAAAGTGGAGAGGCCCTCAAAAGTAAAGTAAGTAATATTGTTTTTTAATCAATAGAAAAACAAACGAGTAAAGATTACTTAAATTTATGTCAAATTACGCAATAATATATAATAATAACACAGGTTTTACATGAATTTATTTTCTTTGCGGTCCGGAACATTTAAATAACTGGCACGAGAAAATATTGTATTGACAATTTAAGGTTAACTGTTCTTTTTATATATGGTGTCCGCTATAGATCATTCAGCTGTTATGTAGTCTTCTCCATTCACCTGTATGTTCATCTGTCTTTGGTCTCAAATACTCGTATCATTTCTCATCCGTTAAAGTAAGAGTCCATATTTAGCATCCATATAATGTAACTGGAAGAATAACGGTTTTATATATTTTCAGTTTATTTTATTTTTAGAGAAGTTGGTATAGGACAGCAATATAATGCATAAGAGAGGAGGGCCTCCATATTTTTATTATTCCCGAGAACTCGACAGGAAATCGAGATGACAAAACGGAATGACGGCGTGATGACAATGTGATGGACAGTTGAGTCAGCCATTCGCATCAGCTGTGGGTTCAGAGTTCAATTCCATTCATTCATCCATTCATTTAACCTATGTATGACGTCAGTAAATTCAAAGCATGGCAGGCTATTCAAAATCATCAGATACCGGGAAATACCAAGTCATTTCCTCATCTATAAAATACATATTATTGCTATGACCTAAAATGTTTTCATAGAATTTAATTACCTTATAATTAAGATTAATAGTTAGAGCATGCAACATTGTTGCCTAATTGTATTGTAGTCACAACTTATCACAACTAACTTTATAGCTTTTCGAATCCATGGAATAAATCCCCCATTGACTAAGACCGTACACTGGTCCTTATCATGAGGCAAATTATTCCAGTTCTTATCATCGATACCTAGATCCCTAAGATCTATCAGAATAGTATACTCCCACGTTCATCTAGAACTTCCCTAATGGTATTTTGCTAAGGTTCCTATATATCTTTTTTGGAAGTTACTGTTGGCCATTCGAATTACATATCCTGTCCATATCAATCTCCTAGGGATAAAACCTCTCATAATAATAATAATAATAATAATAATAATAATAATAATAATAATAATAATAATAATAATAATAATAATAATAATAATAATAGTAATAACAACAACAACACTGGAAAATAATGATTTTTGTCTCATGAGTATCAAGTTGTATTTAATACAGTTTTTTATCGTGTTTTCAAATATGTATTCGGAATTTCTCCATCGCCCACATTTCTTATTATTTTGCTCCTATTTTTAGTTTATTTTTATCTTTACTACTATGAATAATCTTTCTTTTTTTTTCAATTTCAATTAATGGATTTAAATAATTATTTTTTTTAATAAACCTAGATTTCTTCCCGGAAAATCTTGGAGCACTGAGCGATGAGCACGGGGAAAACTTTCATCGGGAGATTTCAGCTATGGAAAAGAGATATCAAGGCAAATGGAATCCTAATATGTTGGCCGATTACTGTTGGACCATCAAGACGGATGCTCCACAGGCGAAATATAGCAGAAAATCGTCATTTCTTACTTTCTAGGTGAGTCCGAATGTTCGAATATTGTGTAGTTACGAATGTAGAAAATATTTAAGTGTTTCAAATTATAAATGCCTGTCTCTCTCGGAAACCTTGCATGATGGAGAAAAACCAATATCATATTTGAATTCAGGACAAAAAATACAGAATCACATTTTTTCTTTCTGAGACAAAAAAGTTTATTTTTGTTGCTCAGTATAATAATAATAATAATAATAATAATAATAATAATAATAATAATAATAATAATAATAATAGTTTATTTTATCTGATCGAGTTAAGATCGTAAAATCTTCTCTTCCACTTTACCAGGTTTAAATTATACAGATTTTTAATAATTATGAATTACTGTATCAACAACTTGATTAATAACATACAATAGGCATAGGATACCCAATATACAGATGACAGGGAAATAACAAAAAAAAAATGACTTTGCAAAGAAAGTGTGAAATATAAAATATTAATAAATATATATTTAGAAAATATTAGGACAACGATATAAACTATGGAGTTAACCAATTTCAAACTTTCTCCATTCTTCAATCTCATCTCTTACGAAACCGAATATTTATCTTTATTTTTACCGAATACTTTAAACCTCTTTCCTTCCCTTAATATAAATGATCATGTTTCATTCTCATGGAGTACTAGACCCAATATTATTTATCTATCTATTCAAATCCCGACTCGAGCATTCATTTTTCTTTTCATATATATATCAACGCTCTTGTCATCCGATCACTGCGACTTACAGATGAAGATCATCTTCATGAAGAGGAAAAACATCTGAAACGGGCACTTCTAGCAAATGGCTATCCCGAACATGCAATGAAAAGAGTCTTTAAACGAGCAAGAAACGCACCAAGCACATCGGAGAAGAAAGAGCAGACCTCAGACACTGCCTTCTTACCGTATGTGCAAGGAACTGCGGATAAAATAATCCGAGTACTACAAAAACATCAGATTAAAACTATATTTCACTCGGAAAACACCATCTCCAACTTACTCAGGTGTGCTAAGGATAAAATACCCCTAAATCACAAGGCATCTACGAGATCCCTTGCACCTCATGCAAACAGACATATGTAGGACGTACCAACAGACGAATACAAGAACATAAGGCTGCGATAAATCATCAAGAACCTACATCAACTCTCGTGCAACATACGAAACAGAGGGGTCACAAGATCGACCTCACAGGATCTAGAACGTTGGCTAAAATAGATCATGAAAAAACAAGAATCTACAGAGAAGCAATAGAGATTGAGAAAAGGCCACATTCCATGAACATCCGAGATGATGCCCAAAGATTACCATCTACATGGAAAACTGCTCTCGCTGCCCACCATGTCATCCCCAGAACAGCGAAGAAAATATGAAGAAAACCACGGTTGGACAACATGGAGTGTGGTCGACGCTCAGATGGGTATACGGCTTCCGAAACGGACCACACTGAAAACTTAAGATGTTTAACTACATAAGAACTAAACCTTGGATGGGTGTACGTCTTCGGAAACGGACCACAGCGAAAACTCTATGTGTTTTATTACATAAGACCTAAACCTGTGACTCGAACTAATCGTTCCTTGATAATGGCATGTGGGATCATGCCGAAACGTTAATATATATATCCATTCATAGTAATTCTGCCCGAAGGCAGGTCCTTCACTGCAATCATAGAATTTTCATGCTATGCTTGCAGCTTTACTAGGGAATTGTGTAGGTGTGGTAGCTTCCCGTTGCGTTCCACACCGGTGAAGGATGATGATGATAATGGTAAGGATGATGGCCATATGATTTCGGGGACCGTTTGGGTCTTAAAGTTTTCCTGACATTTGTCTTACAGGTGAGGAAAAACCCCGATAAAAACCTCACCCAGAAAAACAGCACGCTACCTCGAGACCACAGCGGTGGACATATATATATATATATATATATATATATATATATATATATATATATTGGAAATAGCCTTGGAACATCACAACACTTTATTGGGAGAAATTTCAAGATACATTTCGACACGTAATAGTTGTCAGTTACTTTGTAAAAAAAAGGTTGGAGATCACAGAAATAAAACAGTGGATTGATTGAAAAGGGTATTTTGAGTTGCAGGTGTTGGCTGCACTGATTCTGTTAGAAAGAGAGGTGAAAAGGATGAAGAAAGCCTTTGTGCTAGGAATCCAATTAAAAGTGTCACCAAACACTCCAGTCCAGTTGTACAAACAATTACAAACTTTGTGCTGTGACCCAACACTTATAGTAAGACAACATTCACAACTAAATCTCCCTGATATACTTTTCTTTGCTGAAATATAATATAAAAAAACATTTTGACATTTTCTATGTTACACCAAATTTTGAGTTACACGCCAAGTTGAACTATAATAATAATTAGATACAGACGATCAGGTTGTGATATCTGAGGCAGATGATGACTTACAAATTAAGTAAAATATGTGAAACATACAACTTGAAAATATCTTCTCTAAAAGTAAATTTTTAACTTTTCGAGGGTAAGAACCACTAAGAGTAAAATATCAATTAGAGAATAAAACAATATAACAGGTGAGTAATTTTAATTACCTGGGATGCAATGCGTTATATAGAAAAAGTGAAGACATTGAATATATATATATATATATATATTTTATAAATATATTTTTGACATTTAGCAATGAAGGCAAATATGATATGAAAAGAAAAAATGAATGCTTGAGTCGGGATTTGAACTCGAATCTCTAAAGTGACTTTAGAGACTCGAGTTCAAATCCCGACTCAAGCATTCATTTTTTCTTTTCATATCATATATATCACTGTCATAAGAGAAAAAATGAATATTGGTTATTCAATAGTAGAGTATATACAGTATAAGCAATTAAATTGGTATGGGCACGTACGACGAATGCCAGAAGACAGATTACCCAGGAAAACATTGGAATGGTGTCCACCTGGAAGAAGGAGAGGGAGACCTCGAAACTCGTGGATGCAGAAAATAAGAACTGGAATGAGAGCAAGGGGACTGGAGGACATGGATTGGATGGAGAGTGACGAGTGGAGAAGAAAAATAAAACTTTAGGCACAGAAAGATCTGTAAACATTACAAATCTGTATATAAATAAATAAATAAATATATATAAATATATATTTAATTTTTAATAGTAATTCTCCCCGAGGGCAGGTCCTTCACTGCAATCATAGCATTTTCATGCTATGCTTGCAGCTTTACTAGGGGATTTTGGGTGTGGTAGCTTCCCGTTGCTTTCCACAATATATATATATATATATATATATATATATATATATATATATAATTGATGGACAAGATACGCTGTTTGCTTAGTATGATTTGGGAAAAAGAAGCTCTTCCAGATGAATGGAAACAATCAATTATCGTACCAATTTATAAGAAAGGAGATAAAACTGATTGTAACAACTATAGGGGCATCTCATTACTTTCAACTTCGTACAAAATTCTAACAAATATATTAGTAAGCAGACTTACTCCCTATATTGATGACATTCTAGGAGATCATCAATGTGCATTTAGAAGAAACAGGTCTACAACAGATCAGATTTTTAGTATAAGACAGATTTTAGAAAAGAAATGGGAATATAATGGTACTGTACATAAACTATACGTAGACTTCAAAAAAGCATATGATTCAATTAAGAGGGAGAAGTTATATAGTATCCTGCTGGAGTTCGGAATTCCTAAAAAGTTAGTTAGACTTATACGAATGTGTCTAAATGGCTCAACGAGTAGGGTGCGTGTAGGCAAACAGTTTTCAGACACTTTTGAAATCCAGAATGGGTTGAAGCAAGGAGATGCACTATCTCCTCTACTATTTAATTTTGTACTAGAGCATGCCATTAAATCTTTAGAGAATGAGGAAGGCTTACAACTGAATGGTATTAATAAGCTGTTAGTTTATGCTGATGATGTAGTACTACTGGCCGATAGCGAGGAGATACTAAAGGCCAACACGCACACACTATTGAGTAACACTAAGAAATTAGGACTGGAAGTAAATATCAGTAAAACTAAATATATGGTCACACGTAGAAATACATTATATAATGGAAATGGACAGCTAATGAAAAAATGAGGGAAATTTTGAGGAATTGGCTGAATTCAAATACCTAGGAACAATAATCACAAATAGGAATGAGATGCACAAAGAAATTAAACATAGGCTCAATTCTGGAAATGCATGCTATTATGCATTGCAGAGACTTTTGATGTCCCAAACTCCTTTCAAAAAACGTTAAGCTGAAAATATATAAAAACTATTATTCTACCAGTTATATTATATGGGTGCGAAACATGGACTCTTACTTTAAGGGAGGAAGGGAGATTACGGGTATTTGAGAATAAAGTTCTTAGGAAAATTTTTGGACCAAAGAGAGATGAACAGACAGGTGAATGGAGAAGACTACATAACGGTGAACTGCACGGTCTTTATAGGAAGCCAGATATAATAAGAACAGTTAAGTCCCGTAGACTGCGATGGGCAGGACATGTTGCGCGTATGGGGAATGAAAGACGTGCATGGAAACTTCTTGTAGGAAAGCCAGAAGGAAAACGCCCAGTTGGTAGACCAAGAATGAGGTGGGAGAACAACATTAACTATGATTTGAGGGAAGTAGATTATACAGGGAATGATTGGAAAGCATTAGCTCAGGATAGGGATGTATGGAGAGCTTATGTCCGTGCGGCCATGAACCTACGGGTTCGATAGTGCCAGTGAGTAAGTAAGTAAGTAAGTATATATATATATATATATATATATATGCGTGTGTGTGTGTGTGTGTGTGTATGTCGAAACAACGAAACCATGAAAAACTACGTAACACCGTATAGTAGATTTAATTATATTCATTTCATAGAGGGAAGAGCGCTGTAATTCTTTCAGGTCACAGTGCTTGGGCAATCTGCCCCCAACTCTGTTTTAACAATACGTATGTAGCCAAGTTAACGGATGGATGATCATTCATATATTGATATATGTCAAAGTGAACATGGCAACAAGCTGTAGGTAGAGGGTTACCTAGGGCTATCCCGGTGTGGAGTGGCACTAAAATAAACAGTAGTATTAGTAGTAAACTAACTAACTAACACACTGGCACTATAGAACCGGTAGGTTCATGGCCGCGCGGACATGAGTTCTCCATACATCCCTATCCTGAGCTAATGTTTTCCAATCATTCCCTGTATAATCTACTTCCCTCAAATCATTGTTAATGTTATTTTCCCACCTCATTCTTGGTCTACCAACTGGGCGTTTTCCCTCTGGTTTTCCTACAAAAGCTTCCATGCACGTCTTTCAATCCCCATTCGTACCACATATCCTGCCCATCGCAATCTACGAGACTTAACTGTTCTTATTATAACTGGCTTCCTACAAAGACCACGTAGTTCACTGTTATTTAGTCTTCTCCATTCACCTGTCTATTCATCTCTTTTTGTCCAAACATTTTCCTAAGTACTTTATTCTCAAATACTCGTAATCTTCTTTCCTCCCTTAAAGTAAGAATCCACGTTTCGCACCCATATAATATAACTTGTGGAATAATAGTTTTATATATTTTCAGTTTAACATTTATTGAAAGGAATTGGGACGCCAAGAGTCCCTGTAATGAATAATAGCACGCATTTTCAGAATTGAGCCTACGTTTAATTTCTTTGTGCATCTCATTCCTATTTGAGATTATTATTCCTAGGTATTTGAATTAAGTCACTTCTTCAAAATTTTCCTCACTTGTCACTTTAGCTCTCAATATTCATTCTATGTGTGACCATATATTTAGTTTTATTCATATGTATTTCCTGTCCTAATTTGTTAGTGTTACTCAATAGCGTGTGCGTGTTGGTCTTTAGTAATATAGTGGTAATAGAACCCAAATACCTAATAACAATAATTAGTTAATTACAAACAAAAATGAGGTGAATAAATAAATAAACATAATCTCATTTCTGAAAACGCATGTTATTATGCATTACAGGAATTCTTGCCGTTCCAACTGCCCTCAAAAAATATTAAACTGAAAATATATAAAACTGTTATTCTCCCAGTTATATTTTATGGATGGAAAACCTAAAATATTCCTATGATATAGATAATATATTATAAAATTGTCCCGCGCCGTAGCCGAGCGGTTAAGGTAGGAAGCCTTGGCGCAGAGCTACGGGACTTGCGCAGGTTCGAGTCTCCATGGGGGAAGAACTTTTCTCATGGTATTTCGGCCAGTATGGGACCGGTGCCCACCCAGCATCGTGAGGCAATGGGGTAGCTACAATAAGTAGCGGCTCCAGGTTGAGGAACCAGCTATAACGGCTGGGGGACTCGACATGCTAACCACATGTCACCCCTACACTGGCTGTTGATCATCTACCTCTGTGATTGACACATGTGGATGTGAGGCCAGCAGCCGGCTGGTAAAAGGGCAACCGCTGAAAAGTGGAAAGACCCTCAATCGGAATATTATAAAATTTATTAAAGTTCCGGTAACTGAGAATAAAGTCCTAGGAAAATGGTTGGGCCAAAAACAGATGAATAGACAAGCGAGTGGAGAAGACGAACTAACAACGAACTTTATGATCTTCTTCTTCTTCTTCTTCACTTCACGGGTTCGGCAAATTGCCTGTTCCGCCTCACAGTTGTTCTATCCATCTTTCACTGGCCTTCCTACATTCGTTGAACCTCTTGTCTTGTAGTTGAATGCTGCTCTTGGCAATCTTGATACGTTCATTCTGTGATCTTAATAGGAAACATAATATAATAAGAAGAATTAAGAATCGTAAACTGCGATGGGAAATAGGCCTACATGTGGCACGAATGGGGAGCGAAAAAAGACATGGAAACTCCTTTGTATGAGAACCAGAGGGAAAGTGTCTATTAGATAGGCCAATGATGATTTGAGGAAGTATTACACATCCAAGTTAACTGTTCACGGGCGGAGGGGAAGACTTTTAGCGCTAGTGTCGCCGATCTACTGAATCTGTGGAAGGGATGTAGGAGAAAGCTGCACATCCGATCACGTATTGAAATTTTTCAACTTCAAATGTAGGAGGAGATTTTAACATGGTTGTCAAATTAGTCATTTAAGCACGGAACTCTCAAGCGGTCGGATCACTTAAAATCACAGTATTTGTCGTCTCTCTGTTACTAGCCTCACAATAAATCACAAGTGGCATCATGTAATGAGAAAGGGAAGGAAGGGACAGCTCATTCCTAGACGTAACCCCAAAAGTAACAGGGTTGTCAAGTTAGTTATTCTGCCACTGACCGCGCAGAACGACGGATCATTAAAATACATAGTATTTGTTAGCTCTCTGCCTGCCAATCAAACAACATAATACAAAGGACAGGAAGTGGCAACATAGTAAGGAAGAGAAGAGAAAGACAGTTTGTTAGTTAACATAACTTAGATACCCGATCCCTTGAGCACAGTGTCCTTTATATCCCCCCTCATCATACTACCTATTATTCGAAATCTTTTTCAGTTTCTCTTGCTAGAACATGGAATTCACTTCCACCCTATGTCAGAGACTGCCAAACTTTACTATCTTTCAGAAATAAATTGAAAATAAAATCACTAACAGAAACAACTCACTAATACTACTTTTTAAGAATTAATAATGAGTTTTTGCATTATTTAATAAAAATAGACTTAGGATTTGTTAATATATTTACCTAATGCCTTGTATAAAAAGCGTAGATTAATTCATTGTAGTGTTTTTTTTCTCTTCTTTTTATGCATAGTAGATTCGAGCTGTTATTCCTTTTTTATTCATTGTATCATTAATTTAATTTTAATTGTATTTAGTTTCATTCTATTATTAGACATTAATTTCATTATTATTCAATATGACAGATAATGAATTGTTCAATAACTATTATTGTAACTTTTTTTTGTATTCATATGTAACATTAATATAAAATTATGGAATATTCACCTGAAGGGTCCGTCTCCTCAACTTGATTATCATTTGATTGTAGCGCTTTCGGGACCAGTTTTGAATCCTGCCGATGATGGGACAAGTCCCGAAAGCGCTACAGTTGAATGATGGTTGGGTTGGGGAGACGGACCTTTCGGGTGAATGTTCTATAATTTTATATTAATTTTGAATAAACCTCAACGGAACACATCATGAATCTTATAAAAGTTGCATATGTAACATGTTTGTCCTGTCTAATATGACTACTATTGTAATTTTTTTGTATTCATGTGTAACATATGTTTGTCCTGTTTTATATGACTATTATTGTATTTTTTTTGTATTCATATGTAACATATGCTTGTTCTGGTGAGTGGAAGAGAAGGCCACATGGCCTTAACTCCACCAGGCTAAATAAATAAATAAATAAATATTTTCCGCCTGCACAAAACACTTGGATGGGTAATAGATTATACAGTGGATGGTTGCAAAATATTAGCTCAGAATAGGAATGTATGGTGAGCTTATGTCTTTGCGGCCATGGACGTACGGGTTCCAGTGAGTTAGTTAATTCTAAAATATGATAAATCAATTCGATATAGTTCCATTTTCGATCACAATTATTAAGAGATTAATATTCGATTATAAACTCTAAATGAAAATAAATACAGCGAAAACAGAGAAAAATAGACATACTATGTAACCATTTGAGTCTGAAAGATCTGAGATTAACTGCACTTAGATAGCTTACAGTATTAACACATCCTTATCAATCCAGTTTTATCCGGATCTGTTAGTATGCGATAAGATATTACGAAAACATTCACATTCTAAACAATAATCTCCGATCTCATGAGGGCAATTAGGTTGTATTTTGTTTAACAAATCAGGTCATTACCATCTCTAATTAATAATAAGAATGTAAGGACCAATTAGTTTTGCCCACAGGGCTCAAACTTTATTTTTTAGCTTGTTTCACGTCGGGAGAGTCCATATAGTTTCGAACATCCTCTAGATATCATTATTACTCTAACGCATTCACCTTGTTTAGCATGAATGTATGAAAGAATGGTTTTAAATGTTCATCCAGAGATGGAGCTAGTATTTATCTCATCACTCATCTGAAGAGGACTTCCATGTCATCGTGTAGTCAAAGGGTATCTATGTAATCCAGAGTTTCAAATACTCTTCTGACAAGACGTATTCCTATGAAGGACCGGAAGACATGGAGCATATAATAATATTAAGAATAATGATAATAATAATCTATTCTATCTATCTTCGGGTTTTTACAGCTGCTGCCGTCTTCCCGTGCCAAACCTCCAAAGCCTACGGTCTTAAGCATCTTCGATGCTTAGCCCTCTAGCTTGCATTACTGTCTTCATGTTTTCCTTCCATGTTAACCTTGGTCTTCCTCTTTTCTTCTTTCTGTTAGGATGCCATTCATATAGTTGCTTCGGCCATCGCTCATCTTCCATTCTTAAAACATGTCCTAACCACTTTAATTCCTTTTCCTCAATTCTTTCAATTATGCTTTCTTCTGCTTCCATTTTGTTTCTAATTTCCTTATTTGTGACACGTTCTAATTTAGACTTTCTGGCACTTCTTCGTAAATAATCCATTTCTAGAGCTATTAGTCTTATTCTTGTAGTACTTATGATTGTCCATACCTCACTTCCGTACATTGCAAACAGATTTCACCAATGTTTTACCAATATATTTTTTTGTGTCTTTCCAAATATGCTTATCCCACCATATGGAATTTAATGATGATATTATTTTGCTACTCAATTCAATTCTATGTTTATGTTCTCTTTGCCTATACCTTCGATGTTATCCATAATCATTCCCAAATATTTAGTTTGTTTCACTTGCTTTATTTGGATTCCATCTTCCAATACTAAGTTTTCTCTTTCATTGCTATTTATTGCCAGATATTCTGTTTTTTGTAAATTTACTGTGAGAATAATAATAATAATAATAATAATAAACTTATTGGCATTATCGAACCCATAGTTTTATGTCCGTGCGGACATAAACTCTCCTCAAATCCCTATCTTCAGCTAGTGTTTTCCAATCATCTTCTGCATAATCCACTTCCCTCAAATCATGGTTAATGTTATTCTCCACCTCATTCTTTGTCTAACAAGTGGGCGTTTTCCCTCTGGTTTTCCTACAAGAAATTTTCATGACTCTGTTCAACTTCCAATTCCTGCCACATGTCCAGCCCATCGCAGTCTATGAGACTTAACTGTTCTTATTATAATTATCTGGTTACCTACATAGATCATGTTCTTCAGTGTTATACATTCGTTTGTCTGTTTATTTAAATCTTTGGTTTAAAAAGAGATTAATAATAATAATGTATTTATTCTGGCAGAGTTAAGATCATAAGGTCTCCTCTTCCACTCAACCAGCACAAAAAAATGAATAATTACAGTGTATATATATATATATATATATATATATATATATATATAGTAATTCTGCCCGAAGGCAGGTCTTTCACTGTAATCATAGCATTTTCAGGCTATGCTTGCAGCTTTACTAGGGACTTGTAGGTGTGGTAGCTTTCCGTTGCTTTCCACACCGGTGAAGGTTGGCGATGATGATGATAATGATAAGGATGATGACCATATGATTTCGGGGACCGTTTGAGGCTTAAAGTTTTCCTGACATTTGTCTTACAGGTGAGGAAAAACCCCGATAAAAACCTCACCCAGAAAAACTGGCCCGACCGGGGATCGAACCCGGGCCCGCTGCGTGATAAGGCAGATTATGTTGTGTTCGTGTGTTTAAATTATGGTTGGAGGATGGATACTGGAAACGAGAGGCTAAATAATTGGGGCCGACGTATATAGAACATTAAATAAGAGCATTAGATATTGTAATTATTGTTTCAATCATTAAGATGGAGCCATGACAATTCGTAGAAAAATGTAGTGATAATTAAATATGTAATCAATTGAGTTGGTGTTTACTTGATGAAAATCCATATTTATTAATTAAATAAAAATAAAACGTAGTTTTATTTGATTTTCATATTTATTATATAATTCAGTGACAGCTGTTTCGGTACACTGTACCTTCTTCAAACTAACTAACTAACTAACTCACTGGCACTATCGAACCCGAAGGTTCATGGCCGCGCGGACATAAGCTCTCCATACATCCCTATCCTGAGCTAATGCTTTCCAATCATTCCCTGTATAATCTACTTCCCTCAAATCATAGTTAATGTTGTTCTCCCATCTCATTCTTGGTCTACCAACTGGGCGTTTTCCCTCTGGCTTTCCTACAAGAAGTTTCCATGCACGTCTTTCATTCCCCATACGCGCAACATGTCCTGCCCATCGCAGTCTACGGGACTTAACTGTTCTTATTATATCTGGCTTCCTATAAAGACCATGTAGTTCATTGTTATGTAGTCTTCTCCATTCACCTGTCTGTTCATCTCTCTTTGATCCAAAAATTTTCCTATGAACTTTATTCTCAAATACTCGTAATCTACTTTCCTCCCTTAAAGTAAGAGTCCAGGTTTCGCATCCATATAATATAACTGATAGAATAATAGTTTTATATATTTTCAGCTTAACGTTTTTTGAAAGGAGTTGGGACATCAAAAGTCTCTGCAATGCATAATAGCATGCATTTCCAGAATTGAGCCTATGTTTAATTTCTTTTTGCATCTCATTCCTATTTGTGATTATTGTTCCTAGGTATTTGAATTCAGCCACTTCCTCAAAATTTCCCTCATTTGTCATTAGCTGTCCACTTCCATTATATACTGAATTTCTACGTGTGACCATATATTTAGTTTTACTGATATTTATTTCCAGTCCTAATTTCTTAGTGTTACTCAATAGTGTGTGCGTGTTGGCCTTTAGTATCTCCTCGCTATCGGCCAGTAGTACTACATCATCAGCATAAACTAACAGCTTATTAATACCATTCAGTTGTAAGCCTTCCTCATTCTCTAAAGATTTAATGGCATGCTCTAGTACAAAATTAAATAGTAAAGGAGATAGTGCATCTCCTGCTTCAACCCATTCTGGATTTCAAAAGTGTCTGAAAACTGTTTGCCTACACGCACCCTACTCTTTGAGCCATTTAGACACATTCGTATAAGTCTAACTAACTTTTTAGGAATTCCGAACTCCAGCAGGATACTATATAACTTCTCCCTCTTAATTGAATCATATGCTTTTTTGAAGTCTACATATAGTTGATGTACAGTACCATTATATTCCCATTTCTTCTCTAAAATCTGTCTTAAACTGAAAATCTGATCTGTTGTAGACCTGTTTCTTCTAAATGCACATTGATGATCTCCTAGAATGTCATCAATATAGGGAGTAAGTCTGCTTACTAATATATTTGTTAGAATTTTGTACGAAGTTGAAAGTATGAGATGCCCCCTGTAGTTGTTGCAATCTGTTTTATCTCCTTTCTTATAAATTGGTATGATAATTGATTCCTTCCATTCATCTGGAAGAGCTTCTTTTTCCCAAATCTTACTAAGCAACCAGCGTATCTTGTCCATCAATTTTTCTCCCCCTGATTTTATCAGTTCTGCTGGGATCTCATCTGAACCTGATGCTTTATACATCTTCAATTTTTCAATCGCCATTTCAACCTCTAATGCACTTGGCTCTGCGACTAGCATTTCTGCTGTCTGTAAATTATCCTCCTCAATGTCCTGTTCTGTATGTACATTTAATAGCTGATTAAAGTAACCTTTCCATCTATTTAATATACTCCTAGAATCTGCAATCATATCCACCATTTTCATTCCGAATTATGTTTGTTCTAGCCTGAAACCCTTTCTTCTCTATACTAATTCCCTGATATAATTCTCTAATGTTCCTATTTTTTGCATTCATTTCAAGATCATTAATCTTCTCTCTCAAATATTCCCTCTTTTTACTCTTTAGTAACTTGGTGGTTTCCCGTCTAACACTACCCAATTGCTCTAAATTTACCTCATTTGGCTCGTGTAACCATTTCATTTTTGCAAACATGTTAACAAATTATGAATTGTGTTCCAACTGATCTAAGCAACAATACAACAATATTTATTTAAATTTTTAAATTTAACTAAGGGGATTCATTCAAATCAAGTTGAGAATTTAACAGTTTTTTACTACTTTTAAACTTATTAATTTCTACAGCCTCCAAAAGATCTAACTTCTTACCCTTATCACAAATATGTAAAATTTCAAACTTTGGATCGAAATAATGATTAAATTGGAATAGGTGGTTAGCATATAACAGAAATTTAGAAAATTCAAACTATGCTAACCACCTATTCCAATTTAATCATTGTTTCGATCCAAATTTTGAAATTTTACATATTTGTGATAAGGGTAAGAAGTTAGATCTTTTGGAGGCTGTAGAAATTAATAAGTTTAAAAGTAGTAAAAAACTGTTAAATTCTCAACTTGATTTGAATGAATCCCCTTAGTTAAATTTAAAAATTTAAATAAATATTGTTGTATTGTTGCTTAGATCAGTTGGAACACAATTCATAATTTGTTAACATGTCTGAAGAAGGTACAGTGTACCGAAACAGCTGTCACTGAATTATATAATAAATATGAAAATCAAATAAAACTACGTTTTATTTTTATTTAATTAATTAAATATGTATCTGATACACATATTATTAGCTTGCTGGAGTCTATCCAACAATCCGTCACTTATGCCAGTTTGTGGAACTTCATAATTCTCAAAATGCGGCATCACCAAGTTTAGACTAAAATTATATTAAGAGATGAAGAAACAACCTCTTGAGACGCTTTAGGAAATATAAAATACATGTACACATGGAGAAGTTATACTAAGGAAATAAAAGAAAGGAATGTTCCTTTACGTAACTTCAGGGCCCATGCTTTATTTGTCTTGAGCAGGAAGGCATACTTAGGATTTTCAGGCCGTGAAAAATCCATGGATTCCAACCAGTCACATCACAAGACTTCCTGCTGTGTTATCTACGGTCGACGGTGAAAGGTTATCTACTAGCTCATTATACACTCCAACAAGACAACACGAGATAACTGTCTTACAACTTACACAGAACAATTATCGTTTCAATGTTACTCCATATCACATAGTAATTTGTCAGTAGTAATATATTTGCAATAATTCTTTCTTCAATAATAATGAAACCACGGTACTGATGGAACCATAATGGTGTGATTATATTGGTCCAATTTAGGTGGCTGTATTGACTATTTTTTTAAATTTTATTTATTTATTTATTTTCAGTTCGACGATAAAATCACGTCACACTTTCCTTAGGAAAGTTTTGCCTCGAATATTCTACCGTTGAGAACAAGAAGAACAAGTAGAAGAACAAGTAGAAGAACAAGAAGAAGAAGAAGAACAAGAAGTAGAACAACAAGAAGAAGAAAAACAAGAAGCAGTAGCAGTAGTAGTAGTCCTGCTAATTCCACTGGGGAGCATAGGACCTTGATAAAATCTCGCCAACGCACTCTGTTTTTTGCCAATGTATTATCCATTATCTTTTACAGTTTAGTGTATAATGCTATTGTGTTATTATTTAATTGTAATATTATTATTGTGTTTTCTTTATGTAATTGTAATGTTATTGCTGTTTTTGTTGTTTATTTTTCTTTACACTAGTACCAATTATTACATTATTGTAACGGACTGTCAACAGCACGTACGGCTTACTGCCCGTGCGACCCATATTTGTAAATAATATTGTAAATATCTTACTTTTTGTCTAATAAAGTCCTACTACTACTACAGTCTCACTTACCAAACATGGAATTCCCTTCCGCCCTATGTCAGAGACTGTCAAACTATAACATCCTTCAAAAACAAACTAAATAATTATTTAATAACAAATTAACTTATACGCCTCACTGATAGTAGGTCTATTCTTTTAACAATTAATATATTAAATTATTTATGAAAATAATATCAGAATTAACAAAAATTTTCTTTTGTTTAAATATTGTAAAACAGTAAAATTAGTTTTCTATATCTCATTATTTTTCTTTGTTTTTATGTACATTAGACAGGGACGGTCTAACCAACAATTTAAATTATCTTGCTGGAATACATTTTATCATTAGTTTTAGTCTTAATGTTAACTATCATTAACTGATTGTATTATAGATCATAATATAATAGATATTATTTTATTGACCAAATCTTCATTTTAGAGTTAATCATGATTGTTATATTCTGATATAATATATGTTCGTCCTAGTGAGTCGAAGAGAAGGCCACATGGCCTGAACTCCACCAGGCTAAATAAATAAATAAAACATAAAAATAATTTAATTTCAACTCATCCCTGCATGTTCAGTTTCATCCCTGATGGTATTACTCCATGTTGCCTTAGGTCTTTCTCTTAACCTAATAAATCCTTGTGGGTTCCAATCAAATGTCATTTCTATGATTCTCCCTCCTTAACACTTGACCAATCCATTTCCATTTTCTATATTTGATTTCATTAGAAATTTAATTTTGATTCGTTCTTCTCCAGAGTTCTTTATTTGTCATAATCTCTGGCCACCATATACCCAAGATATTTACAATTGAGCATTCCGGCTTGCTTTCATCTTGGTTTCTTTGATAAAATGATTTAAGAAGTGTAGGTTATCAGCCTACAGTTTCCGATCCGGCGATGGGTCTGCCTCAGTTCTTGAAGTAGAGTAGGGGCATTTCTTCCCCTAGTCACTAGTTATGGGTATCCCGCCATACTTGGGTAGGCTAATTGCATTGGTAAACCCAATGAGCGATGGGATCGCTACATCCCTATGCTAGATATCGTCGAGGAAATCTAAGAAAAACCTCAATCTAACCCGATCGGTAACCGGACTCAGCCCCATTGGCGTTGTAGGAGAGGAAATAATATTACCCCATGAGCATAGCTGTAATCTAAATGTCTTTATTATATTGTAATGTATATATTCTATTTGTATTATTCATGTAACTGAACTGCATCCGAGCACGACCACTTGCTCATTCGGATGTCCAAACTGTATACAATTAATCTTGATATATAAACATTACGTGTCACGTTGTTTGTCCGCGATGGAATCCTAAACTACTGAACCGATTTTAATAAAATGTTGCACACTATGTGCAGTTTGATCCAACTTGAGACCTACGGTTGTTTATAACTGAATTTATAGTCGCATTATTCTTATTGCAAATTATTTGTTTATTATTTAACAAAGAGTTATAATTATCTGTGAGTTCCATACGATTATAACAGATGACGGTGTAAGGTAATTGGTTAATTATTTAACAAAGAGAGATCCAGGTGGCCGTGCTTTTTGTTACAACCGCGAATTTCAATTGAATTACAAATATTGATTATTTCATAATTTAAGTGTGTTCAGTGTTTATTTTATTTTCAATATATTTATAATAATATTAATTTCGTGTGTAAGTATTAGTTTTAAGTAATCTGTCTGAAAGACAGCAACTTAATTTAAATTTAACTGGACCGAGTAGGGACATTGAACAATATGGCGAATCAGTTCTAGAGACCATGAATGATAAGATATCAAGTGAATTTCCGCAAATTGGTATAGGCCTATGTGACATAAATCTTAAATTTAAGAAGAATGTCAATTTAAAAACATATGAAGTCCTAAGGAACGGAATAACAGAACTGTAAGTAAGTCTGTTAGTTATAATATGCCTAATATTACAGAAACAATTTCCATGCCTCAATCAAATGAAAAACAAGATGACTATAATATATCACGAGATGGTATTACTATACAGAGACTTCTTGATGATGAGAATACAAACTGCCAACAAGTTCGTAAAAAAAAAAGAAAGTATGAAATCAGCAAGCCTCCTCAAAATATTCCATCAATAAATGTATATAATCCTTATGATACACTTATGGATGATACTGAGAATGCAGACAACATAAACTCATCTCAATCAACAAAACCATACGGAAAAATTAACGTTAAAATAGTTAAAGGCGATACGAAGTTCGCCGGGCCATGCAGTATTTTAATAAAATGTAATCTTATTCTTAAATAAAATACCCTAGGGACTCCCTATTATGCATATTATTTAATTTAGCAGTAGAAAAAATGTCAGGGATGCAGGCATCCAGACAAGAGGAATAATATTCTACAAATCGACACAAATACTAGCACACCCAGACAATATTGATATAAAATGCAGACAATATTGAAGTTAACTTGAATAAAACATTTTTAGCAAAAATGAGACTAAACATAAATTAAGAGAAAACCAAATACATGATCAGCAATGTAAGTAGTAAATTCAGATTCAGAATAATACATTTGAGAAAGTAAATAATTGCATATATCTTGGAGTTTTAATAACTAACTAACTCACTGGGCGTTTTCTCTCTGGTTCTCCTACAAGAAACTTCCATGCACGCCTTTCATTCCCCATTTGTGCCACCTGTCCTGCCCATCGCTGTCTTATTATATCTGGCTTCATATAAAGTTCACTTTTGAGTAGTCTTCTCCATTCACCTGTCTGTTCATCTCTCTTTGGTCAAAATTTTCCTAAGAACTTTATTCTCAAGTACTCGTAATCTCCTTTCCTCCTTTAAATTAAGAGTCCATATTTCGCATCCATTAATTGGTAGAATGACAGTTTTATGTATTTTCAATTTAACATTTTTTAGAGGAGTTGGGACATCAAGGGTCTCTGCAATGCATAATAGCATGCATTTCCAGAATTGAGCCTATGTTTAATATCTTTGTGCATCTCATTCCTATTTGTGATTATTGTTCCTAGGTATTTGTTTAATAAATAAACAAAATAATATCAGGGAAGATGTAAATAAAATAATATAAAACGTTAATAAATGTTATTTTGCAATAATTAAATAATTGAAATTTAAATATCTGACACGTGGAACAAAAACCAGATTGTATAAAACACTAATTTTTAAACCAGTGCTAACTTACGGAAGTGAAACTTTAGTTCTGACTAACATGACAAATTTCAATTGGCTGCTTTTGAAAGAAAGATAGTCAGTAGGATATATGGTCGTATTAAGCAAAATGGAGAATGGTGAATGAGATATAACAAGAAATTATATGAGTTGTATAAATAAATACAACTATTAAAGTAAACAGACTGAAATGATCTGAACATGAGGAAGGCCAACTATAAAATAGAAAAATTATAGATGTTAAGCCAGAAGAAAGATGGAGAGCTGGAAGACCGAATTTGAGATGGATGGATGGAGTACTACAGGATGTTAAATCTTTATAACTCAAGAATTGGTGTACGAGTGTGGAGATAGAAAAGCATAGAGAAAAATTATGTTGTGTTAGTGGCGATGATGATTCTTAAATAAAAACATTTCATTGTAATTATTTTTACATCACTCATAACATGGACTCTTACTTTAAAGGAGGAAAGGAGATTACAAGTATTTGAGAATAAAGTACTTAGGAAAATTTTTGGACCAAAGAGAGATGAAGAGACAGGTGAATGGAGAAGACTACATAACAATGAACTACATGGTCTTTACAGGAAGCCAGATATAATAAGAACAGTGAAGTCTCGTAGACTGCGATGGGCAGGACATGTTGCACGTATGGGGAATGAAAGACTTGCATGGAAGCTTCTTGTAGGAAAGCCAGAGGGAAAACGCCCAGTTGGTAGACCAATAATGAGGTGGGAGAATAACATTAACTATGATTTGGGGGAGGTGGATTATACAGGGAATGATTGGAAAGCATTAGCTCAGGATAGGGATGTATGCAGAGCTTATGTCCATGCGGCCATGAACCTACGGGTTCGATAGTGCCAGTGAGTAAGTATCACTCATCGTATAAGCAATATTTCCTGTTGGAGTGTATCATAATCTCATTAGAAAGAAATTGAAACATATGCTCCCATGTCATTAATCTTCTTATCAAGTAGAGGCCAATTAAATGTTATCAAACTATGACTTTTCTGTTATGATTGTATTCTGAAGCTATTAAATGGAGCATACAGAGTGAAACTGATACAAGTACGCATTCTTAAACTTTCAATTTCTTTTTACAATTATATTCAAGATATATTGTGAACTTTGACTCATTAATAAACGGTTTTATCAGAAATAAATTTATTGGTGCATTACTTTATAATGATGGTGGCATTGAACTGAATTTCACACAGGACATAAATGTTGTGAATTAAGTTAACCCGATTACATTTAAAACCCCAGTTGTGTGATGATTTCGCCTATTTTGGTACCGTACTTACTGAAGTGCCGTTTTCTTTGGACGGGAATGACAAATTTAACAGTAATTGATTTTTTGTGGCAAATAAATTACATCATTTAGAGAGATCTAATCAATTTAAATATCTTGGATATTATCTCTCTATATGGGATGAAAAGGATATCCCTGAAAAAATTACTATTTATAATAAAAGTTTGGGAATTATTAATCAAGTTATGAAACAATCCCTTATAAAAAAAACACCAGATTACGTTTATATAACACTTTGGCTAGACCAGTGTTGACTATTGTAGTGAAGCATGGACACTAAAAAGACAACATGAAAGCAGAATAACGGCTTGTGAAATGAGATTCATGCGCAGAACAGCGGGTTACACCAGATGGGATCGGAAAAGGAGCACCGATATCTTAAAATAATTGAAGACTACGCCAATTTTGGAATATATTAACCAGCACCAACTAAATTGGAAACATCTTGAAAGAATGAGTTCAAATGGGATCCCCAAAGCTGTTTATAATTATATACCAAGAGGACGAAGATCTCTGGGACATACTATGAAACGCTGGAGGGAAAATGTTCTATAGGATCATAACAGGCCTTGGCCTAATACTTGGAAGGAAGGAAGAAGAAGATAATTTACATATTTGTGGAACAATCAGACGAACACTGAGGGACAAAGTAAGAAAGGATACGCAGCTAAGATTTTACTCAACGTTGGTACTACCAGTAGTGATGCATGGAAGAGAGGCCTGGATTCTGAAGAAAAAAAAAGTAAAATTCAGGCAACGGAAATAAGATCCTACGGAGTGCGAAAGGTAGTACAAGAGAAGAACATATTAGAAATGAGAATATTAAAGAGGAACTAAAAGTACAACCACTTCTTCAACAAATAGAAGAACACAGGAACAATTGGATAGAACATATGAAAAGTATGACGGAGGATATGATACCAAAGATGGCACTGATGTACAATCCTGAAGACGAAGATCGGTATGAAGACCAAGAAAGCGCTGGGTTGAACAGATGTGAGATCGGAGCAGGCAATGACCTAATGCGTGAAGGCAGATGATGATGATAATTTTATTCAGACATTAAGTTCTGTTATATTAACAACATGTTTATATAGTATCATCTGTTCTACAATTATTTGTCCTTCATTGTATACTGATTTTATTTGATATATTTAATACTCACTTTCTACTGTGATATTAATATATCTTTTTGTTTGTCCAAGAAATATTTCTGCCAGTGCATGCAATTGATTTTATAAGTATCGGATTTTTTATCTTCAGTAAAATAACTCACCATCATTTTGAGAATTTCCCTCATCATTGAGGGTTTTCTCCAACCAATCTCACTAATTCACATGGTTTAAAAAGTACATAAAGGACTACGAACTTATAGACTATCAGTTTGTAACAAACATCCACAAATATGCCTTAATTAAAGTTCTCCATCGTTCTCTGTCCTCTGTGTCTTCATTCGTTACACCAAATTTCCTCATTGAATTCAGAACGTTATTCTTCCAGATTGTTCTTGGTCTTCCTTTTCTGATCCTTCTTTCAATTTTCCATGGTATTCTTCCTGCCTGCATTCTTCTTACGTGTCCATACCATTTTACCCTTTTGTGTTCAATCTCATCCACTATACTTCTTTCTGCCCTCATCCATTTTCTAATTTATGAATTTCTAATTCTTTCCAGTCTAGATTATATGGCAGCTCTTCTCCAAAAATCAATTTCATCTGCAGTTACTCTGTTGGCATGAAAATGGAAAAAATGAAGTCCAATAGGAATACAAATTAATAAGGAAATGTATATGAATATTTTAATGTATGCAGATGATTTGGTAATTATACAGAAGTCAGAGGATCATTCATTTATAAAGAGCCATTTACATGTTGAATCAATTAGGACTCTATTATAATCTCCAAGTCTCAACTTCAAAAACTAGAATTATGGCTTTTCAGGGCAAAGTGCCAGTTAGAACAAAAATAGTAATCAATGAGGAAATAATAGAACAGATAGCACATAACTATCTTGATTCCAATATGACATTGGGATATACATAATAAATTTAACCGATATCAAATAATGTGTGGCACCATAAGAAGAACCCTCCAAAAGACTCGAAGAGAAACTCAGCTCAGGTTTTATAAAATTATGACTGTTCCTGTTCTTTTATATGGATCTCAATCTTGAGTAGTTACAAAAAGATATCTCACACATTCGAATTGCTGAAATGAATTTTTTAAGATACGTAAAAGATTGTACACGCATGGATAGATTACACAATGAATCAATAAGAAATGAACTGGAGATATTTTCAATAGTCGATAAACCAGACGAGCACAAATACCAATGGAAAGAACATTTAGACAGAATGGACAATACAAGATTACCCAAAAATATCAACACGTACAAACCACATGGAAAAATATCTTTGGGACGGCCAAGGAAACGATGGACTTGAGATCGTAACAGGTCGTATTGACCTAATCCTGGAAAGGAAGAAGAAAAAGAAGAAGAAACAATAGTATTACAATTAGAATACAATAATATTATACATTAATTAGGTTATGTAGCATAATTAATAATTAATTACATTACATTTTGCTAACATATTAATTTTATTCACGTATGAGTGCTGTTTTTATTTCTCGCGTTTTGTCCACAAATTAACCCAAGTCTATCAAATTTTCTGGATTTCAACCGGGAAGTTGACTTGAATTCGCGAAGCGACGTGCATCTGTCTTGTATTCAAATCAAAAGAATCACATTCTAAAAATGTTTTACAGATATTGGAATATTTTTGGAAGAAATATTTATGAAACTATAGCATACGTTTCGTGGAGTCAAACTGCCAGCCGACACCTGCCAATACAATATCACGCTAAAAGTAATCGTCTTGGTACCCACTAGACGTCTTCAAAGTCTCTACTGGGAATTCAGTTACACTCTGTATATTTACTCGTACTTAAAACCAGCGCGCTTTTATCGTTTACATTCATGGCGGCAATAAAAACACCAAGTCTGTGTCCTTCACGGTTATGTTTACGGCCAGTTGTAACAGTTCAAGCAATGCAATGAACTATGTTCATTTTGTGACGTCGCGTCGTAGTCTTGAACCAGAAAACGTATTTTATCTACATTCGTCACCAGAAGATAGTTTATTGTTTTGAGGGAAGTTCATATCACTATATTTACCAAGAAATGTATTATTAGGACTTCAGAGAAAAATCAACAACATACTAATCAGTTTCAAACTGGAAATGTGTGCTATTATGCATTACAGGGATTCTTGACGCCCCAACTCCTTTCAAAAAACGTTAAACTAAAAATATATAAAACGATTATTCTACCAGTTATATTATATTGGTGCGAAACGTGGACTCTTACTTTGAGGGAGGAAAGGGGATTACGAGTATTTGAGAACAAAGTTCGTAGGAATTTTTTTGGACTAAAGAGAGATGAACAGACAGGTGAATGGAGAAGACTTACATACAGTGAACTACATGGTATTTATAGGAAGCCAGATATAATAAGAACAGTTAAGTGTTGTAGACTCGATGGGCAGGACATGTGGCACGAATGGGGAATGAAAGACACGCATGGAAGCTTCTTGTAGGAAAACCAGAGGGAAAACGCCCAGTTGGTAGACCAAGAATGAGGTGGGAGAATATCATTAACTATGATTTGACGGAAGTAGATAATATAGGGAATGATTGGAAAACTTTAGCTAAGGATAGGGATGTATGGAGAGCTTATGTCCGCGCGGCCATGAACTACGGGTTCGATAGTGCCAGTGAGCTGTAACTCTTCTACCTCTGAATTAGTGAAACTCATTTAGTTTTCGGCAGGTTTAAAATTTTTAAACCGCTTTAGCGAGTCTAAACAGCATTGTAGTGACATAGATTCTTTATGCAAAACACCGATATAATTAACTAACTCACTGACACTGTGGAACTCGTAGGTTCATGGCCGAGTGGATATAAGCTCTCCACACATCCCTATCCTCAGCTAGCGTTTTCCATTCATCCCATGTATAATATAATTCACTCAATATAATATAATATAATTCACTCAAATGTTATTTCCCACCTCATTCTTGGTCTACCAACTGACTATCCTACAAAAACCTTGCATGTCCTCCTCTCCATTCATGCCACATGTCCTGATCATCTCAGTCAACGGGACTTACCTTTTATTATATCTCATTTCCTAAAAAGATCATGTAACTCACTATTATGTAAGTCTTCACCATTCGCCTGTCTGTTTATCTCTCTTTAGTCTAAAAATGTCCCTACGAACTTTATTCTCAAGTACTAGTAATATTATCTCCTCCCTTAAAATAAGATTCATGTTTCGCATCCATATATAATAACAGGGGATATATCAGGTACATTTTAAAATTGTAACGTTTTATTTATCCAATACACGAAATGAATCTAGTTTTATTGTACATATATTTAATTCTACATTTAATAAATGAAACAATCAAAGAAGAAGATTTTCCGGGCTGTTGTCTCAAGACAACCCTTGAGGATGCCAGACGCAGTCTCTGGCGAAACGTCGGGGAACTTCAAGCCTCGAGACCACGGCCTTACAGCCCGGAAATCTTCAACATGATCATAGAAACTCTGGCCGTGAAAGCCTAAAGTCAATACAAACAATCAAAGTTTTATATGATTTTTCATAAATACTTACATTATTTAACATTGATAACATATGTTTCGAAACACTGTATCTTCATGAGACGAATATCATGAATACAAATAAATTTTCTATTTATGCAAATAGTCAATCACGTAAACAAGTTTACTATCCATATAAATACTACATTCATTTGTATTTATGAACTTCGTTTGCTGAAGATAAAGTGTGATGAAATAGTCAATACGAATGTTAAATAAAATAAATATTTATGTTAAATAAAATATTTTTATTTCAATCCAACATTACAAAAATAGCGTAAAACTGTAATGAAGTAATGAATCAAATTAATGCAGCAATGTTAACTGCGTTATCTAATCGTATTGGGGATGTTGCTTTCCTTATGGCTATTGCTTGAATATTAAATTTTGGGAGATGAAATTTTATTTATTATTTAGATTGCATACAAAATAGAGTAGAGATATTTTATTGGTTGTTTTTATAAAATAAAACTGTTATATTACGATGATAGGTTGGGAAGTGCTTTTTACAGAATCCAGGAAAAATGTTTAAAAACCGAGCGAAAGTCAAGTTTTTAATTTCCGAGATTCTGCAAAACACTTCACAAACGTGCGTTATACATTATTTTTTGCGCGATGGTGTTTTCTAAATAATAAATAATAGTAAAATAATAACATCTTTGTTGGAAATATTTGCGTTCATTATAAACAATTGACTAAGCTTAACAGTGTGGGCAATGTTTATTAGTTGAAACAACAGGAGGCCTTGAGAACAATTATTGATAACATTGGCTGCAAATACGTATTTATTGTTTTATACTGTTTCAAATAAAGTTCAGTTAATTTAAAATGCAGTGATTTGTTTCGTATAATGTATATTAACACTACCTTTTTGATATTTCCTGTACATAATTGTACTAGTATACATAGAGGGCAGTGGATTTACTTCCCGCACGTGGTGTAAATGAAATATTACAGTATAGTTATTTAGATTGGCAACCCCGAAATGTAGGAAATTGAACTTTAAATAATGGTCGCCATTGTTGGTAAGTACGACAAGACGCACTATAGCACAAAAACGTTTTATACGATTTTCGTATATATTTGTCTGAAGAAGGTGCAAAGTACTAAAAGAGCTGTAACCAATTTGTGTTAAAATAAATATGAAAATCGTATAACAGTTTTCTTTTATTTAATCTTTCTTACTTACTTACTCACTGGCACTATCGAACCCGTAGGTTCATGGCCGCGCGGGCATAAGCTCTCCATACATCCCTATCCCGAACTAATGCTTTCCAATCATCCCCTGTATAATCTACTTCCCTCAAATCATAGTTAATGTTGTCCTCCCACCTCATTCTTGGTTTACCAACTGGGCTTTTCCCTCTGGTTTTCCTACAAGATGCCTCCATGCAAGTCTTTCATTCCCCATTCATGCCACATGTCCTGAGCTTCGCAGTCTACGAGACTTAACTGTTCTCATTATATCTGGCTTTCCATGAAGACCCTATAGCTCACTGTTATGCAGTTTTCTCCATTCGCCTGTCTATTCATCTCTTCTTGGTCCACAAATGTTCCTGACTGCCAGTTATATGGATGCGAAACATGGAGTCTTGATTTAAGGGAGGAAAGGAAATTACGAGTATTTGAGAATAAAATTCTTAGGAAAATTTTTGGACCAAAGAGAGATGAACAGACAGGTGAATGGAGAAGACTACATACCAGTGAACTACATGGTCTTTATAGGAAGCCAGATATAATAAGAAGAGTTAAGTCTCATAGACACCGATGGGCAGGGCATGTGTCACGAAGTGGGAATGAAATACGAGCATGGAAGCTTCTTGTAGGAAAACTAGGGGGAATATGCCCAGTTGGTAGACCAAGAATGAGGTGGGAGAATAACATTAACTATGATTTGAGGGAAATAGATTAGACAGGGAATGATTGGAAAACATTAACTCAGGATAGGGTTGTATGGAGAGCTATTTGTGTTATTTGTCATGTATTTTGTACAGTTCTTGAATACTGTGAGGTTATCATAATAGTAGGTCCCTATATTACGATGCGAGGTTGGGAAGTGGTTTTTACATAGGCAAGGAAATGTTTAAAAACCGAGCAACAGTGAGGTTTTTAATGTCCGAGATTCTGTAAAACACTTTACAAACGTGCGTTGTACATTTTTTTTTTGTTCGATGGTGTTTTTAAAATAATAAATAATAGTAAAATAATAGCATATTTGTTGGAAATATTTGTGTTCATTATAAACAACTGACTAACGTTAACAGTGTGGGCAATGCTTATTAGTTGAAACAAGAGCAGACCGTGACACATTCAGTGATAAAATGGCGGTAAGAACTTATTTATTGTTTTATATTGTTTCAAATAATGTTGAGTTCATATAAAATGCAGTGATTTGTTTCGTATAATTGTATATTAACACTACCTTTTGGATATATTTTTGTATATACATTGTACGTAGTATACATAAAGGACAGTACGCGATTTGTAATATTACATTATAGTTATTTAGGTTGGGAACCCCGAAATGTAGGAAGTTGAACTTTCAATCTTGGTCGCCATTGCTGTAAGTAGGACAAAACGCACTATCGCGCATGAGCTCTTCAAATAGCCTAATACACTTTTTTATTCCATTTTATTTATCAGGTTAGCAAACTGTCGATTTTAATTCAGTTTGGTGGTTTAAACCAGACTGTATCGATTTTCAAGTGAGCGGTATGTACTGAAGTGTATTTACAGTTTACTGAAAATTTAATATGCAAATTCCACGCCAACGTTTCATTAATCATACTGAATACTGTCTCTATTTGCAGCTGTACCAGGTTTAAATCCAGTTCAGTTCGTTCTATTGCTGTAGTATATTCTTCACACTCGCTATCTATTATTCAAAATATTTCAAAGTTTCTCTTGCTAGAACACTGAATTCTCTTCTACTCTATGTCAGAGACTGCTTAACTTCACTATCTTTCAGGAAAAAACGGATTTTTTTATTAAATAACTGACAGAAACATCTCACTAATAGTATTTTTTAACATTTTTTTTTCCTTTTATGTAATCAAAATAGCATTAAGATTTATAAATATTTCTACCTAATGTCTTACATAGGACAATATATAAGCGTGTATATTAATTGATTCAGTTTATTACTATGTGTGTGTGTGTGTGTGTGCGTGTGTGTGTGTGTGTGTGTGTGTGTGTGGGGCTCCGTAGCGCAAGCGCCTCTCACCGCTGGGGTCGCAATTTTCGATTTTTCACAACAAACTCAAAATATGTAATTAAAATTTGATGCATTTCTCTGCCAAATTAATTAATAATGTACAAAAATTGAACAATTATTTTTAATCTGAGGTATTTGTTATCCAAAACTCTGCGAAATACGCCCATTGGACGTGGGGGTTTACCAGGAATCCGAAAATAAAAATTGACTCTAGCAAACCGCCATATTTGGTTTGTCGCAATGTAAAAGTTTGTGTAGACACATTTTAAGATATGGCGAGTGTTTAGCTGTTATGTTCTAAAAAATTAGGTGTAGGAGTTTACCTGAAACGAAAATTTAAAATTCGCTTTTAATTTTTTTAGGCGTAGCAGCGCACATCAGGAATTAGCTAGTGCTATATAAAACTCTTCCCGTACAAAAATATTACGAGTTTACAAAAAACAAAAATGGATTATTATTATTATTATTATTATTATTATTATTATTATTATTATTATTTTGCTACAACTACTATTACTACTACTATTATTATTATTATTATCGTCGTCTTCGTCGTTTTCGTTATTGTTATTATTATTATTATTATTATTATTATTATTATTATTATTATTATTATTATTATTATTATTATTATTATTATTATTACTGTTACTACTATTATTATTATTAATTATTATTATTATTATTAATTATTATTATTATTACTTATTATTATTATTATTATTAGTTTGATCCTTCCGGGAAATTCTCGTATAAGACTTGAAAGCATAATAATAGTCCCTTCGATTGGTTGCTGGCCAAAGGAAGGCAAGACCAGTGATGGGGCTGCCATCTTATAGCCTCTGGTCAGGCTTTTCTGGAGAAGAAAAGAAAATAAAGGAAAGAAGAAATGGAAGAAAGGAAAGACTTCCTAGCCCTCGGATGCCCTAATAGCGTCGGGGTCGAAAGAAACAAGAGTTAACCAAGAGAGGTCAGATAGTAAAGTTAAAAGAGTGCAAAACGCAAGTAAGTGGAAGAAATGTTTTGCTCAGCTTGGGCACCTTGTGGTCGCCATCCACATATCCCCTAGATGAGGACCCCTGAGGGTTAAATCATTAAAAAGTAACAAAGCTCCCGGAGAAGACCACATTAATCAAGAATTATTTAAATTTTCAACTAAAAATTTTTTAGACAGATTTCTTATTCTCCTTAATATGATATGGGAAGGACATGAACCACCACAAAGCTGGATCAAATCCATTGTAATACCAATCTTCAAAAAAGGAAGTCGCCAAATCAAAGATAACTATCGTGGAATTAGCTTGTTGAACTCTGGATATAAAATTTATGCTAATACAGTTAGGAATAAATTGAGGAAAATTTATGAAAATATAATTGGAGAAGAGCAGAATGGATTCAGAAAGGGTAGATCTTGTACAGATGGATTCTATATTCTAAAACTACTATTAGAAAAGCACAAGGAATTCAATATAGAAACTCATATCGCCTTCGTTGACTTCATAAAGGCTTTTGACAAAATAGACAGGAATATATTACTACAAATTTTAGCTGATGATAACGTTCCACAACAATATTTCACTAATATCTTCAACATCTATAAAGATAATGAAATCTCTGTTAAACAGGATGGCAAATTATCTTCTTGGGAAAAGATTAACACTGGAGTAAGACAGGGATGTGGACTTTCACCGGTCCTTTTCATTATATACATGAATAAATTAATAAATGAATGGAGGAAAACACAGCGAGGATACATCTTTTACAGTTTCTCTTGCTAGAACATGGAATTCACTTCCACCCTATGTCAGAGACTGCCAAACTTTACCATCTTTCAGAAATAAATTGAAAATAAAATCACTAACAGAAACAACTCACTAATACTACTTTTTAAGAATTAATAATGCGTTTTTGCATTATTTAATAAAAATAGACTTAGGATTTGTTAATATATTTACCTAATGCCTTGTATAAAAAGCGTAGATTAATTCATTGTAGTGTATTTTTTTTCTCTTCTTTTTATGCATAGTAGATTCGAGCTGTTATTCCTTTTTTTTATTCATTGTATCATTAATTTAATTTTAATTGTATTTAGTTTCATTCTATTATTAGACATTAATTTCATTATTATTCAATATGACAGATAATTAATTGTTCAATGACTATTATTGTAACTTTTTTTTGTATTCATATGTAACATGTTTGTCCTGTCTAATATGACTACTATTGTAATTTTTTTTTGTATTCATGTGTGAACATATGTGTTTGTCCTGTTTTATATGACTATTATTGTATTTTTTTTGTATCATATGTAACATATGCTTGGTTCTGGTGAGTGGAAGAGAAGGCCACATGGCCTTAACTCCACCAGGCTAAATAAATCTATTCTATTCTATTCTATACCCATCAATTGGAACCTCAAACTCGATGCTATTCTTTTTGCAGACGATTTAGCTCTTCTGGCACTTTCTGAAAATGATTTGCAACGATCAATTTATAATTTACAAAAAAATAGCTGCCATATTTAATATGGAAATATCAATTAACAAAACTAAAATTATGGCATTTCATGGGAAGGACCCCCTACCAAAGTAAAATCTGTCTCCAGAATAAAATTTTAGAGAGATCTAATCAATTTCAATATCTTGGATACTATCTCTCTATCTGGGATGAAAAGGATATCGCTGAAAAAGTTACTAGTTAATAATTAAAAGTTTTAGGAATTATAATCAAGTTATGAAACCATCCCTTGTACAAAAACACCAGATTTACGTTTTATATAACACTTTGGCTAGACCAGTGTTGACTTATGGTAGTGAAGCATGGCACTAAAAAAACAATATGAAAGCAGAATAACGGCTTGTGAAATGAAGATTCATGCGCAGCAGAACAGCGGGTTACACCAGATGGGATCGGAAAAAGTAACACCGATATCTTAAAGAATTGAAGACTACGCCAATTTTGGATTATATTAAACAGTACCAACTATAATTGGAAACACCATCTGAGAAGAATGGAGTTCAAATCGGTCCCCAAAGCTGTTTTATAATTATATACCAAAGAGAACGAAGATCACTGGGCCGTCCTATGAACGCTGGAGGGAAAATTTTCTATAGGATCGTAACAGGCCTTGGCCTAATACTTGGAAGGAAGAAGAGAAGATATTATTTTATATTATTATTATTATTACTATTACTATTATTAATAATATAATATTAATTATTATTATATTATTATTACTACTATTACATTATTATTATTCATTTATTATTATTAATTATTATTATTATTATTTTATTATTATTATTATTATTACTACTTTATTATTACTTTTAATTTTCAGATTATTATTATTATTATTAATATTATTAATTATTAGTATTAGTATTTACTAACTTTTACTCTACGATTATTATTACATACTATTATTATTATTAGTTTGATCCTCCTTCCAGGAAATTCTCG